>JAABKJ010010692.1:0-10912 GCA_011634705.1 Andricus grossulariae
TTTGGTGACAAATTAATTTCGTTAATTGAAAATTTAACTATACTGTTGATAATTCATTTTTTTGGTCGAAATTATTTTTATATATATATATGAAAATCTAACTTTTTTATTTTAAGTTGAAAATGTATCTTTTTTAGTTGAAAGTTAAACCACTTGGTTAAAACTTTAAATTCTTTGTTAAAAATTCATTTTTCAGGTTGAAGATTCTTGATTTTCGCTGGAAATATTTTGATTTAAAATTTAACTATTGCGTTTGTTAAATAAAAATTCAACTATTTCGTTTTTCGTAGAAATTTGTTTTTCTTCGTTGAACATTCATGTATTTTTTGAAAATTTCGTGTTTTTTTTTAGTTGAAAATTGATTTTCTTGCTTGAGAATTCATCTTTTTGGCTGAAAAATACAATATTTTGGTGAAGAATTTTACTACTTTGTTGAAAATTCATGATTTTCTTCCAAAAAAATTATATTATCGGATGGAAAATTCAACTATTTTTTTGAAAAATTGATTTCTTTGGTTGAATGGATCTTTTTCAGTTGGAAATTCATCTTTTTCAGAAGAAAATAATTTTCTTTAAACAAATGTATATTTTCGGATGGAAAATTTAACTATTCTGTGAAAAATTAATTTCTTCAGTTGAGACTTTTTTTTATATATATGAAATCTAACTATTTCATTTAAAGTTGAAAATGTACCTGTTTTAGTTGAAAATTAATCTTTTTCAGAAAAAAAATAATTTTCTTGAAAAAATTTTTGATTTTTAGATACGAAATTCAACTATTTTGGTGACAAATTAATTTCTTTGGTTAAAAATTTAAATATGCGTTTGATCATTTATTTTTTCCGTCGAAATTTTTTTTTATATATAGATGAAAATATAACTATTTCATTTTAAGTTGAAAATGTTTCTTTTTTAATTAAAAATTCTACCACTTGGTTAAAACTTCAACTTTTTTTTTATAAATTAATTTTTCCGGTTAAAGATTTTTCATTTATGCTGGAAATCGTTTAGTTGAAAATTTAACTATAAATGAAAATTTAACTATTTCGTTTTTCGTAGAAATTTGTTTTTCTACTTTGAAAATTCATGTATTTTATTGGAAATTTCATTCTTTCGAGTTGAAAATTAATCTTGCTTGAGAACTTACCTTTTTGTTTGAAAATTAAACTATTTTGGTGAAGAATTTAACTATTTTGTTGAAAATTCTTATTTTCGGTCGAGAATTAATCTTCTTGGTTGAAAATTCAATTATTTGGTCTTACCTAATTTTTCGAATCCCATTTTTAGGAGTAGTTTCCCCTTGTGTAATTGAAGTATTTTTAAACTTTCAAATGATATTTTAGGGGCCTTGATCAAATTTTTTTCATACATTTTTTTAGGAATTAACAAAGTAGTTCAACTTTAAACCAAGTTGTTGAATTTTCAACCAGCGAAGATGAATTTTCAACAAAAAATGTAATAGTTGATACTTTAACCAAGAAAAGATTTTTATTTTAAATTAAAAACAGTTGAATTGAACCAAAAAGACGAATTTTCAACATAATATCTGAATCTTCAACCAAAAAAGATTTTTTATTCAATAATCAAAAAAAAATGTCCAAATAATTAAATTTTCAACAGAAAAGATAAGTTTTCAACAAAAAAGATTAATTTTATACTAAAAAAGCTAATTTCTCAACAAAATAGCACATAATTTTTCAGCAAAATAATTGAATTTTCAACCAAGAAGATTAAATTTTTACCAACAAAACGAATTTTTGATAAATCACGTAAAACTTCAACCAAATAGTTGAATTTTGAAACTGAAAAGATCGATTTTCAGCAAAAAATGTAATAGTTGATATTATAATAAGAAAATATTTCAATTTAAAATCTGAAAAATTTGAATTTAACTAAAATAAGACGAATTTGACCAAGAAATATGAATTTTCAATTAAATACTTGAATCTTCAACTAGATTAATTTTTAGATTAATTAAAATCCTCGGATTTAATTTAATTAATATTTTAATGAGATTATTAATCTAATCTAATCTAATCTAATCTAAATTTAAGATCTAATAATTAAGATTTAATTTAAGATTAATTTTCAACCAAACAGTTGCATTTTGTGAACAAAAATTGATTTTCTGAACAAAAAACGAATTTTTAAGAAAATACGGTTATTTTTAACCAAATCCCTTATTTCCCCTCACTTCTCCTACTCCTTCTATCATATTATTAATCAAAAATCAAAAAAATCAAAAACAAAAATTTTTAATCAAAAATAGTGTAAATAGTGTCAAAAATTATTTAAAAAGGTTTCAAAATACAGTCAAATCTGGATTCAACGCCAATTTTAGGGCTGACCTTGACGTTAAATCCAGACAATCGGAACGCGCGGCGTCAATTCTCGGAAGAGCACAATCCAGGGGAACTAAATCCAGCACAGTGGGACCAAACGCTTATTTTTCGTACAAAAAAGTTTACAGCCTTCAATTTTGCCCCGATTTGCGATTTTTTTTTCTTTGGTTAAAGTGCATTAAATTTGAAAGAGCACCTTGGTCATAGATTTTTGAATTTTAATTCTTTTATTTATTATATGTTTACTCAAAGTACGAGAAAGTCGAGATTTTGCACATCATTATTATTTACTTGTTATAAAAAATTCTTTGCAAAAATTTGGAATTTGTGGTTTGTTCAATTGCGGTTTTCCTTTTATCATCAGACTTGATGCATATATTCCTGAAAATAATATGTGTTCAATCACATCTGTAAGAATACAACAATTGTTGTTTTTTTCAACAAATGAAAGAAACAAACATAATACTTTGGCACATTGGTCTGGAAAATAATTTTTTGCACCAAAACTGCTTTGAATTTTTGTGAGAGAGATTCGCAGTCACTATTTCTATGTAAAATTAACAATAAGCAATTGTTATTATTTATTGTTATAGTTTAATTTCAAATATCACGAAATTTTCATATATTTAAAAAATATAATTTAAATTATTGTGAGAGTGATCGTCAGTAATAATTTCTATAAAACATTAACAATTATAATATTTATAAACCATTTTTGGGGGAAATGTTGGAATCAGTGGTTTGACAATTCAAATGATAAAAGGAAACCCGCAATTGAAAAAACCACGAATTCCAAATTTTTGAAAAATATTGTTCATAACAATTCTAATTATTAATAATTTATAGATATTCTGACTAATAATCACTCTCACAATAATGCATTTTTAGCTAAGAACAAATGCTTTTCAACCAAAATTACAATACTTTTTAAATATATGAAAATTTTGTTATACTTGAAATTAAATAATAACAATAAATAATAAAAATTGCCTATTGTTGATTTTACATAGAAAGAGTGACTGCAAATCTCTATCACAATAATTTAAAGCATTTTTAGCTAAGATAAAATTCTTTTCAACCAAAATGACAATATTTGGCTATTTGTTAATTTAATTTGTTTATAATAATCAAAACATAAAATATTCAAATTATTTGTATTCTGGGAGTACTCTTGCGTTGATTTAAGATTATTTTTATTATATGCAAACCGTTGTTGAAGAGTGAATAATAATTATGTTGAAACTTCAAATTTTCTTGTTAAAAATTAAGTAGCTTTGTAAGAAATTGGTTTTTTCGTCTGGAAAATTAAACAATTCGGTTCGAAATTAATTTATTTTGTTGAAAATTCGTCTTTTTGGATGAAAATCAATTTTTTGGTCAAAAACCAAATTGTTTAGTTGAAAATAATCTGTTTCAAATGAGGATTCAAGTATTTTATTAAAAATTTGTCTTTGTTGGTTAAATCCAAATGTTTTTTTTATTTTGAATTAAAATCTCTTTTTTTGAATATCAACTATTACATTTTTTGTTGAAAATTCATCTTTTTAGATTAGAAATTCCACTGCTTGAAAATTTCACTATTTAGTGTAAAATTCCACTATTTCGTATGAAATTAAATATTTCTGTAGAAAAATATTTTTTTTTATCGAAAATTAATTCTCATTAATAAAACTTACACTACATCATTTGTAGTTAAAAATTGATCTTCTATAGCTTAAAAATTAAACTGTTTTGTTCAAAATTTTTAGAAACGAAAAAAATACAGACTAAAAATTAACCAAATAAAATTTGAACTAACACCACATCCATTGTTGAAAATATTTAGTTGAAAATTTATGTGATTTGTCGAAAATTTGTATTTTTTTGTTGAAAATTTAACTGTCTGATTAAAAATTTATGTATTTTATTGAAAATTTGTATTTTCAAGTAGAAAATCAATTTTTTGATTAAAAATGCAATGTATGGTTAAAAATAATGTATTTTAGTTAAGGCTTCAAGTATTTTGTTGAAAATTCGCCTTTTTGGAAGAAAATCAATTTTTTGGTTAAAAATCAAATTTTTTAGTTGAAAATAATCTATTTTAGGTGAGGATTCTAGTATTTTATTATAAATTTGTCTTTGTTGGTTAAATCCAACTGTTTTATTATTTTAAATTAAAATCCGTTTCTTTTTCCTGTTTTTTTTTTTGAAATGTCAACTATTACATTTTTCGTTGGAAACTCATCTTTTTAGATCAAAAATTCAGCTCCTTACAAATTTCACAATTTGGTATAAAATTCCACTATTTGGCATAAAATTAAATATTTTTGTCGAAAAATCTTTTTTTTTTTATATAAAATTGATTCTCCTTAATGAAAATTACACAACATTTTTTTTAGTTAAAAATTTACTATTTTAGCTTAAAAAATCAACTATTTAGATCAAAATTTTTAGAATCGAAGAAAATCCAGACTCAAAATTAACCAAATAAAATTTGGACTAACATCACATCTATTGTTGAAAATATTTAGTTGAAAATTTATGTAATTTGTTGAAAATTTGTATTTTTCTGTTGAAAATTGAAATGTCTGATTAAAAATTTATGTATTTTGTTGAAAACTCGTATTTTCATGTAGAAAATCAATTTTTTGGTTAAAAATAAAATCGTTTAGTTGAAAATGATATGTTTTAAATGAGGATTCAAGTATTTTATTAAAAAAATGTCTTTGTTGGTTGAATCCAACTGTTTTATTATTTTTAATTAAAATCTGTTTCTTTTTTTGTTTTTTGTTTGTTTTTTTATTTATTTTTTTATTTGAAATATCAACTAGTACATTTGTCGTTGAAAATTCATCTTTTTAGATTAGAAATTCAACTCCCTGAAAATTTCAGTTATTGATATAAAATTCCACTATTTGGTATTAAATTAAATATTTTTGTCAAAAAATCTTTTTTCTTTAACGAAAATTAATTCTTCTTAATAAAAATTACACTGCATCATTTGTAGTTAAAAATTTATTTTTTTTAGTTAAAAAATTGAACCGTTTAGTTCAAAATTTTTAGAAACGAAAAAAATACAGACTAGAAATTAACCAAATAAAATTTGGACTAACATCACATCCATTGTTGAAAATATTTAGTTGAAAATTTATGTAATTTGTTGAAAATTTGTATTTTTTGGTTAAAAATTGAACTGTCTGATTAAAAGTTTATTTATTTTGTTTAAAATTCTTATTTTTAGGTAGAAAATCAATTTTTTTGTTTAAAAATTGTGGTTTAAATATCAACTATCACATTTTTTGTTGAGACTTTGGCTTGAAGATTCATTCATTTTAATCATTCTATTTCAGCTAGGGCTCTAAGGCCCTCTTCTCACTTACATTCCAAATTAAAAATGAATAAAATTGCACTATTTAAACAAAATAAAAACTCAAATGGTCCAGACAAACGTGCCCTTATATATTTTGAACAATTTACCGAAATTTTCAAAACAATATTCACATTTATCAAATAATAAAGCTGACAAATATAAACCATGTAATTGGTCACGTGACACTGGTGATGAATAATTATTTCATGGTTCGACTTTCGGTTTTCAGTTTCTCATATCTTTTATCCGCTGGAGAACTGCAAGAAAAGTCAGATTATTTTGAATGAGATCTATTTTCTGTTTTAAGGGCATGTGACAGCCTCTCACGTAACCAATTATAACATGTTATATTCGGCGGCTGTATAATTAGAAAAGTGAATATATTGTGCTGAAATTTTGGGAAAGGGTTCAAAATATATAAAAGCACGTCTGTCTGGCCCATTTGAGCTTTTATTATTTTTAAACAATGCAATTCTAATCATTCTATTTCATCTAGGGCTCTAAAGCCCTCTTCTCACTTACATTCTAAATTAAAAATGAATAAAATTGCACTATTTAAATAAAATAAAATCTCAAATGGGCCAGACAGACGTGCCCTTATATATTTTGAACAATTTCCCAAAATTTCGAAACAATATTTATATTTTTCGAATTATAAAGCTGCCGAATATAAATCATGTCACGCGACACTGGTGATGAATCATTAAGGTTGTCCAAATGTATACATGTTGAAATTCGAGTATTTACTTTTGCTGATGGATTCCCCCAATTCGTTATTTTTTCCGGAAAAAGAAATACTCTATTTTTTCAAATAGGTCAAGATTAACCAGTGCCCGGGCTTTTGAATTTAACCTGACATTTTAAGTGGGACAAGGTCAGTTTTGGAAAAAATAAAAAAAAAATAAAAACATTTTGTTCTTAACTTTTTGTAAATTAAAATTTAATCGCTAAAGAATATAAAATGAAGAAAGAAATAAAATTATTTTGAAAAGGGAAGCTTTTATTAAAATATACTGAGAAAAAAAAAATTAAATCTTAAGGGGGTGCAATAATAATAAAATAATAATAAGGTGACCGAAACTGTAAAATTTCCGACACAAGGAAATTTCCGAATCAAAACAATTATAAAATTGTTAAATAATCAAATATTTTTATTTGATGAACATATTTTTAATTTAATCTATTATTAAACGATTTTTTAATTGCTCCGATTTCAGAATTTTAAATAATTAATTAAATAAATTAATCAAACATTAATTAAATTTTAAATAATTGATTGAATCTGAAGTTTTTAAAATTTAATAGATTTTCTTCGTATCTGACAGAACTAGATTAAGCCAAGTTTCTAAAAAGAATTCGTTCAAGTATTTCGTCACTCGCGTGTTATTTTTTAAAGAGGTGAAGCCGTCAAAATGACGTTTGAGAAAATGACACAAAAATGCACAAAAAATGTATGATTAATTATGTCTCAAGTCTATTTTAATTAGGGTGGTCCAAAAATGCATTCGACATTCTTTTTTTAATTTTTCCCATGGTAAAAAAAGACGTTTTTGTAATTTTTATTCAAATGAACAATTATTTTTTAAATATTTCCCCCATAAGTTTGTTTTACAGGGTACTAACAAAAAACCCCATAGGTGAAAAAGTAGGGTTTGCGATTTTTTGGCATTAATTATAACTTTTTTGCGGTTTTTTGTTAAACAAATTGTTTAAACAATTTATTATTGCTTTTGGCCATTTTCTCTTAGAATAGTTAGAAAGTCACGGTTCGTTCGAAATTTATCAACTCACAGTGAGGTAATAATTAGTTAAAATTGATCAATATAATAGTTTAAATAATTTTTTATCAATAATTATAAAATATTCTCTTTGAATACTGCTAGAAAGTTGCAGTTTTACTGAAATATTCAACTTTTTGTCCATTTTCACTTTGGCTTTTTAGTCATGAACAAATAATAAATAAACAATATGGAGGATAATTTTTTAAACAATCTCTTTTTTTGTAAATATATATTTTTATGAAGTAAAGCAAATATTTAAAACATTCTACAAATTTTCTATATGGATCATATTAAATTAATATAGAAGGAGATAGTTAAAAAACATAATTATTTGTTTAAATAATTATGTTTGTTAAATTGAATTAATTACTACCTCGCTCTAAGTGAAAAGTTTACAAAAAGTGGAAAATTTCAGAAAAACCCGCAACTTTCTAACATTATGGAAAGAGAATATTATTAAAAAAAAATTGTTTAAACAATAATGTTTGTTAACTTGGATTAATTACCTCACTCTAATTGAAAAGTGAACCAAAAGTGGTAAATTTGAGAAAAAACTGCAACTTTCTAGCATTATTCTAAGACAATAATAGTATAAATAATAATAAATTGTTTAAACAATGATTTATGTTAAATTTAATTGATTATTGCCTAGATCTAACTGACAAGTTGAATATTAGTTGAAAAATTCGGAAAAAACCGCGACTATATGGAATTATTACTATAGGAAAAGATAGTTATGAATAATAATTTGTTTTAACAATTATTTTTGTTAAATCGAATTAATTGTTAATACACTATTAGGAGAAATGGAAAAAAGTACAATATTTTTGAAAAAATCGCAACTTTTAATTTTATTCAAATGGAATATTAATTTAAAAAAATAAATTGTTTAAACAATTATTTTTTGTAACTTGAATTCATTATTATCTCAATCTAATTTAAAAGTGCACCAAAAGTGGAAAATTTTGGAAAAGAATGCAACTTTCTAGCACTATTCTAAGAAAATATTATAAATAATTTGAAATTGTTTGAAGAATTATTTATGTTTAAATTAATAGATTATCGCCTAGATATAACTGGAAAGGGGAATATAAGTTGAAAAATTTAGAAAAAAAGCGACTATATAGAATTATTACTATAGGAAAAGATAGTTATAAATAATAATAATTTGTTGAAACAATTATTTCTGTTAAATCGAATTAATTGTTAATACACTATAAGGAAAAATGGAAAAAAGTTAAATATTGCAGAAAAAATCGTAAGTTTCTAATTTTATTCAAATGGAATATTAATTAAAAATAATAATAAATTGTTTAAACAATTATTTTTGCTAACTTGAATTAATTATTATCTCAATCTAATTTAAAAGAGGACCGAAAGTGGAAAATTTTGGAAAAAATGCAACCTTCTAGCACTATTCTAAGAAAATATTATAAATAACAATAAATTGTTTGAACAATTATTTCTGTTAAAATTAATTGATTATTGCCTCGATCAACAATAATAATTTGTGTAAACAATTATGTTTGTTGAATTTTATTAAACATTACGACATTCTAAGTGGAAGGTAGACAAAAAGTTGAAAATTTCTGAAAAACCGCAACTTTCTAAGATTATTGAAAGAGAATATTATTAACAATATTAAAAAATTGTTTAAACAATTATTTCTGTTGAATTCAAATGATTATTGCCTCGATCTGAATGAAAAGCTGAAAATAAGTTGAAAAATTCAGAAAAAACCGCGACTTTCTAACATTATTCGAAGAGAATATTATTAACAATAATAAAAATTGTTTAAACAATTATTTCTGTTGAATTTAAATGATTATTGCCTCGATTTAACTGAAAAGTTGAAAAATTCGAAAAAAAACCGCGACTATATAACATTATTCAAAGAGAATATTATTAACAATAATAAAAAACTGTTTAAACAATTATCTCTGTTAAATTAAATTTATAATAGCCTCGGTTTACCTGAAAAGTTAAAAATAAGTTGAAAAATTCCGAAAAAACCGCGACTTTCTAATATTATTCAAAGTGTATATTGTTAACAATAATGAGAAATCGTTTAAACAATTATTTCTATTGAATTTAAATGATTATTGCCTCGATTTAACTGAAAAGTTGAAAAATTCGAAAAAAAACAGCGACTATATAACATTATTCAAAGAGAATATTATTAACAATAATAAAAAACTGTATAAACAATTATCTCTGTTAAATTAAATTTATAATAGCCTCTGTCTACCTGAAAAGTTGAAAATAAGTTGAAAAATTCCGAAAAAACCGCGAATTTCTAATATTATTTAAAGAGAATATTGTTAACAATAATGAGAAATTGTTCAAACAATTATTTCTGTTGAATTTAAATGATTATTGCCTCGATTTAACTGAAAAGGTAAAAATAAGTTGAAAAATTCGGAAAAACCCGCGACTATCTGAACATTATTATTATTATTATTCGAAGAGAATATTATTACCAATAATAAAGAATTGTTTAAACAATGATTTTTGTTAAACTAAATTTATTATGGCCTCAATCTATTTGAAAAGTTGAAAATAAGATGAAAAATACCGAAAAAACCGCGACTATCTAAACATTATTATTATTAGTCAAAGAGAATATTATTAACAATAATAAATAATTATTTAAACAATCATTCCTGTTGTATTGAATTTATTATGGTCTCAATCTATCTGAAAAGTTTAAAATAAGTTAAAAATTCAGAAAAAACCGCGACTATCTAACATTATTCAAAGATAATATTATTAGCAATAATGAAAAATTGTTTAAACAATAATTTCTGTTGAATTTAATTGATTATTGCCTCGATCTAACTGAAAAGGTGAAAATAAGTTGAAAAATTCGGAAAAACCCGCGACTATCTGAACATTATTATTATTATTCGAAGAGAATATTATTAACAATAATAAAGAATTGTTGAAACAATGATTTTTGTTAAACTAAATTTATTATGGCCTGAATCTATTTGAAAGGTTGAAAATAAGTTGAAAAATTCCGAAAAAACCGCGACTTTCTAACATTATTCAAAGAGAATATTGTTAACAATAATAAGAAATTGTTTAAACAAGAATTTCTGTTAAATTTCATTGATTATTGCCTCGATCTATCTGAATATAAAAAATAAGTTGAAAAATTCCGAAAAAACCGCGACTATCTAAACATTATTATTATTATTAGTCAAAGAGAATATTATTAACAATGATGAATAATTATTTAAACAATAATTTATGTTGTATTGAATTTATTATGGTCTCAATCTATCTGAAAAGTTTAAAATAAGTTAAAAATTCCGAAAAAACCGCGACTATCTAACATTATTCAAAGATAATATTATTAGAAATAATGAAAAATTGTTTAAACAATAATTTCTGTTGAATTTAATTGATTATTGCCTCGATCTAACTGAAAAGGTGAA
>JAABKJ010010693.1:0-10911 GCA_011634705.1 Andricus grossulariae
GTATACATTCTTACTATTTTAGTAAGGATCCATACTAAAATAGTAAGGGTCCACACTAAAATAGTAAGAATGTATACCGTCATAGTATGATATAGTTCATGCTAACGTAGCGTGAGACGGGATCATACGAAAAAAGTAATAATTTTCTCTCGGTGTAGGCATATTCAATTTGTACATGCAGTAGATCAAGCCTATACGTTACAATTACGCTACATATGTTTCAGACCTATAGATTGACTAATTTCTTCTCAGAAATTTATGTCTTCAATAATTTAATCCATATCTTTTAAATAACATATAAGTTGAACTCAATTAATTTAAAAATGACTGTACAATCTACTGATGTTGAACTGCCTGAGACAATACTTTTCATCACCAGTGTGTGCATCATTAGACGTGAAAAACTTTTATATACTGTGTTTAACTGCAAATATTTATTGAAGTAATAAAATTATCGTTAATTATTATTTTAAAGTTGGCACGGATTTTAAACTTTGAGAGTCTCAGATTACTGAGCTACTCGAATAACAGATTTCCGATTTTTTGCTCCACGAAATTAAAGTACCGCATCTTTTTGCTAGTGTTTTGTGTTTGCATTTGTATTTATTCAAAAAAATTTCCTAGGGCTGACTAGCCCTCTAAGGAACAAGATAATACAGAGACATTACAGATTTGTGGAAGCACTGATCGGCAGAATACTTGAATAATCTTATAATCTAATCTATAAACTGAATAAAATAAATAAATATAGTGGACCTCAGAATACGTATCAAATTAGGTATGAGATTAGTACGTAGTATTTAACATTAGGTGAGTAATTAGTAGCTCTTGTGAATAATATGGTAGAAATAAAAAGGGAAAAATTGTGCGTGAAACAAATACATTGCAAAAGTCAATTAAAAGTAGAGAAAGAGGATGAAATATTCGAGAACTAAATATCAGAGTTTACCAGTGAGTAATTTTAAGAGTCGGGTTAGGAGTATTGTACAAATCTTTGAAAAAGAGATTCTTGACACAATACAGGGAAGGTGCCTTTCTTATATCGTATTATACTTTATTTCATAACCGAGCACACCTTACTATAAATGATCTTTGAAGCTGACACGTTCTGTGAAAAGGAATCTTAAAGATTTTATGTCTTTGACGAAACTTAGACTGTGCTGAAAGGTCTCTGTATATCATTTGGAATAGGTTGAATAGATATTCAGGAGCTTTATTCTGAAAAAGAGTGTAGAGAAAATTACCCATAAAGAATTGTCTTCTCTTGGCAACATTAGATAGACCTTCATTAAGTCTGAATGGAGTTATGTATTCGTATTTAGGCAAATTGTAGATAAAACGGATACAGGCATTCAACGCACGCTCAAGCTTTAAATTTAAATCGTCGATCAAATCATCATATACTGAATAACTATAGTCAAAATGGGGCAAAATTAATCTCTTAACCAAAAGTATCCGAGTGGAGGCAGGTAAAGAGTCCTCATGCCTACATAGCTGTTGTAGAAATCTGTATGTTTTCCTTGAGATACTCTGTACCGGTTCCTTCCAGGACAAGGTAAGGTTATGGAAATATCCCAGATCTTGAACCACATCCGAAAAAGGGGTAGTCAGATTCCCGATACGGAAAGGTGGAAATGATGCCAGTGTTTCAAGCGACGGAGATGAAGTAGGTCCAACAAAAATTGCCTGAGTTTGGACCGGGTTAGGAGTAAGTCCATTCTTCCAGGCCCAGAGGATGACGCAATCGATATCCTCTCGGACTAGAACAAGTAATCTACTTAATAGAGTAATTGGCCCCGATAAGTAAATTTTACAATCGTCAGCATATTTGTGGTATTTCCAATATTGAAGTTCACTTCCAATGTCAGAAGTGAACAAATTGAAGAGGAAAGGTGCCAGAATGGAGCCCTGAGGAACACCACTCTTGACTTCCCACCAGTCAGAAAGCTCACCACTACTATTAATAATTCTGTGTGAAAGATTGTCAAAGAACGATTTAAACCACTTGATGACAGAGTTTGAAATGTTAAAAGATTTCAACTTTAGTACGAGTAACTTATGATTGACCATATCAAACCACTTGGAAAAATTGAACTGTACACCAATCGCGATCTCCCTATCATCCATTGCTGATTTAAGATCCGTCGTTACTTCAAGGGAAGCAGTAAGAGTGATATGCATTGCCCGAAAACCTGATTGCATCGGGTCAATGGCCTTAGATAATTCAAGAAATTTAGAAAGTTGCAGGTGAATAATTTTGTCAAGTGTTTTGGACAGTGCACATAAAAAAGAAATTGGCCGGAAGTCCTTCGGGGCAGTAGGTTTAGAAATTTTAGGAATTGAGCATATAGCGGCCTTTTTCCAGATATCTGGGAATTGGAAGGGCAAGTTTAATCATTTTAATTGATATTCCATTAGTTCCAATGGCATTTAATTTTATTTCAAGTGCTCTATCCAAAAGTATTTCAGGTGTGATGTCGAAAAAGATTCGAAGGGCCAGATTATTTTGCTACGCGATCAATGGATTCCCGAATTGTTTGCTTCTTGAAATTGGAGTGCTAGGTTTTTTTTTCCTATTCGAGTTTAAAGTTCAAAAATTATTCCGCTACACAAATAATAGATCACAGTTTTTTGCCTCCTCGAAACTAAGGTATCGGATTTTTATTCTACTCGAAATTCAAGTACTGAGTTGTTTCGTACTCTTAATTCGAGATTCTAGAGTATTCTGCCACTTGAATAACACATTCCCGATTTTGTTGCTCTTTGAAAATAAAGTGTCGGATTTTTTCGCTACCTGATTTCCAAGTTGTAGATTATTTTTCTATCCGATTATTAGATTCTCGATTTTTTTGGTCCTCGAAAGTGAAGTACTGGATTTCGTTTCATACTAGAATATGAATTTATAGATTATTCTGCCACGCGAATGAAAGATGCCCGATTTTTTGGCTCCTTGAAATTGAAGTACTGGATTTTTTTGCTATTTAAATTCGAAATTCTAGATTATTCTACTACACGAATAATGGGTCGCTGATTTTTTCGTTCCTCAAAAATGAAGAATCCGATGTTTTTGCTACTCGAATAATAGATTCCCAACTTTGCTGCTTCTCAAAATTGAAGTGCTGAATATTTGCTACTTGAATTTGAATTTATAGATTATTCTGCCGTATGAATCCAGAATTTTAAATTCGAGTAGCATACAAAAAATGCGATACTTCATTTTCGAACAGCAAAAATACTATAAAATATTATACCTGTAGCAGCATAATCTAGAACTTCTAATTAGGGTAACAATAAAATACAGTACTTCAATTTTGAGGAGAAGAAAAATCGGTAGTCTATAATTCAAGTAGCAAAGTGATCTAGAACTTCAAATTCAAGTACAAAAACAATCTAGTATTTTACTTTTGAGCAGCAAAAACAATCTGGAATCTATTGTTTGAGATGCATGAAAATCCAACACTTTATTTTCAAGGAAGAAAAAAATCAGTGATCTATTATTCGTGTAGCAGGATAATCTAGAATTTGAAATGCGAGCAGCAAAATAGTGCCGTACTTTTTTTTCGAGGAGCAAAAAAAATTAGAATCTATTATTCGTATAGTAGATGAATCTAGAATTTCGAATTCAAGTAGCAAAAGAAATTCAGTATTACAATGTTGAGAAGAAAAGAAATAGGGCTATGGAAAGCGTATATCTGAAAGAAGTATCTGCCTTCGATCTATTTAGTGCTTCGTGCTTAAAGCAGCCGTCCGGCAATCAGAAGATGTGACTATCAATTCCCACCGTAGCGAGGGAAAAAGAACTTTATTCAGAAATTTTAAAAATTTAATTTATAAATTCCGATACTCTAATTTCATAGAGCAAAAAAGTCGGGAATCTATTGTTCGACTAATTCAATAATATGGAACTCTCGGAGTTTAAATTACGTTTCAACTTCAATATAATAATTAGCGATAGTTTTATCATTTCAAGAAATATTTGCAGCTAAATATAGTGTATAAAAAATTCTTACCTGTAATGATGTACACACTGGTGATGAAAAGTATTGTCTAGGGCACTTTAACTTCAGTGGATTGTACAGTTATTTTTTAATTTAATTAAATTCGACTCATACGTTAATTAATGTTTACAGGGTGAATTATAGAGTACATCAATTTCCAACAAGAAATTAGTCAATTTAAAGGTCTGAATCATCTTTATATTGTTTGAACTTGCTTTTACATTTTCAGGAAATTTTCAGTTACGAGAAGTTGATACGTTTCACTCAGCGGTAGTTTTTTATGACATTTTATATTGGCCATCGCAGAGCAAAAAAGAGCAAAAGTCTCCCCTATCTTTTTTTTATGAACATTATTGTTTTTGATGCGTTTTATGAGTGAATGTAGGTTCCGCTACATACATTTACGTGAAAGGGTAATTTTTGGGAGAAATCATAAAAGTTGTAAATTTTTAAGTGTTGAATAATTAATTTAGAGTTCTGAATTATCTTTACGTAGTTTAAGGTTGTTTTTACACTTTCAGAACATTTTTGATCACGAGGGGTAGGTATGTATTTCTTAGGGGTAGTTTTTTAGAACACGTATTATAAGTTTTTGGAAAGGAAAAAAAAAAGAAAAAAATGTACCCTCATCGTTTACTTCATTATAATAATTTTCAGTCAGTTTTCATACGTGTCGTTGTATGCATGAACTTTGCACACAACACAAAAGCAAAAAAATTTGGCGTTTTTTATTTTTCATTTTGCCTTGGTGGCGGCGCTGAGTGGACGGACCTTAACGTGACAAAGTGTACTTTCCACTAACTTCTGCTCCTTTTTCGGGATCAATATCGCTCTTTTCTGATCTATTCTGTATACTATGTATAAAAAATCCATTCTGTATGAAGTAATTTACTAACGTGAATGTAGTAGGCAGTTCCACACGAGAATGAAGTTTATTGTACGAACCAGAGACGAATCGAAGGGGAGTTGTAGACGAGTTGGAAGAGAGCCGTAGACGAGCTGGAAACAATCCGAAGATAAGCCGATGGTAAGTACTGTAAACTTTACAAGAGATGAAACTGAAACGCAAATTTGCCTGTAATTTGGGCAATTTTTGTAAATTCATCAGTCACTATTGACTGCTCACAATCAGTCTACATTTATACAATAAAAATATATAAAAAGTAAAATGTTTTTTTTTTTGCTACTACTACTGTAGTTTGCAACTTCGTAATGTAATGTGCAACATTCATTTATTTATTATATATAGACCAACATCTAAGAGTTTAAAATGGAAAATTAATTTCATTTTATTTTTATTATTGAAAATAGAATTTATTTGTTCATCCCAAGCTTCACAGTCTTACCCTTGTTTCTCATTTCTCCACTTGAATTCAAACTGAATTAATAGATCTCAATAAAAAAGTTAACTTTTTTTGACGAATGTTCATTCCTTTCTGTTGAAAGGTCTACTATTAAATGTTTGGTTCTGAATTGATCTTTTTTATTTCCAAATTTGTTTATTAGGCTCAAAATTAAATAATTTTCTTGAAAACTCCTGGACCTAAAAATTCAACAATTCGATTGACATTTTTTTATTCCTTGGCTATGGAATCTTCATGTGTTTCATATTAAATTAAAATTATTCTTCGTTAAAATATCAACTTTTACATTTTTCGTTGAAAATTCATCTTCCTATGTCAAAAATTCAACTGCTTTGTTTAGAATGAACATTCTTGTCAAAAATTCCTATTTTTCGATTGAAAATTCAGCTTTTTGTGTAGGCGGAGCTCGTGGAATCAGTCAGTACGTTTCTCGAAATCTCTATGATCGCTGTTCGTTACACTCTCTACAACTTTCCAACTGATCGGTAAATAGAGATCGAAATTTCCAGAAAGCTGGAGCGAATTCGTAGTTCGCTCAAGTAGGTGGGATCCGACAGTACCGACGATGATACCAAAGATATATTCAGATTGGTTCGGGATTCCCCGAATTCTTTAAATTTTTAGGACAAAGTTGGCCAATACGAGGTAGGTAATTCTCGGAACCGTCTAGCCCATTGCGTACCCGCTCAGTTTCTCGTATCATCTTGTAAAGGTGTGACCGCTCAGGCCTCAGCTGGGCCTCAATTTCATATGGGCTTTCAAAGGGAGTGTGGTGATGGCAAACAAACAAAAAATTATTTCAATGAATTTAAAAGTAATTGTTCTGATCTCTGTGCGTGTTTATTTGTGTCTTTTAATTACGTAAAAGTGTAGTCTACAGTGTATTTTTCAGATCACTAAGTGTAGTGACAGGTCTGCTGGTGGATCTTGTGACCGGTCTGGTGGTGTGTCTGGAGGCGCGTCTGGTAGAAGGTTTTTTCACTCTTCAACTTCCTTCTATTTATAAAAAAGTTTAGTTGTAATTTAGAAGCAGAATTTTGAGGTTAGAGTTGAAGTCAACACTGGAATATTTCAAATTCTCAAAAGTTCACACACACGCATACATACACAAATAAACTGTCTAGCATCCAGTTTAATATAATGTATTATTTTTTCAGATTAAATTATCATTATAGTACGTGCCAGGAGGAAATCTGACACCATTCGCATCATCATCATTATCATCATCGAGTGCTCCGGATAATTTTTCGGGCGTTGATGCGATGTTGGGGCGATACTCACCAGAGCAAGCATCCTTAACGGCACAGATTATGGGTACGGAGTCTACGCGCATACTACCAGAAATGTTGGATGTCAAAAATCAAGAATCGTTATTTCCTCCTGGAAAAAAATCCGCCATATTCGAAAAGGAAAAAATAACGCCACTATTGCGTGAATGCCTTAATCCTACTGCACTACAAGCTTCATCATCATGATCATTACCTTTCATATTGGTGTTTATTGTGAAAAACAATTATTATGATGCAATTGAGAAGCTTTTGAATAAAGCTATTGAGCTCGCAGAAGGCATGAATAATAGTGACTTAGAACTTGTTTCAGAGATAAAAAAGAAGACCAGTTAAAATTCAAAGGTACTCACGCGATTCAGGACATCATGTAAAAGACGCAATAAACCAAAATTAGTGATTCAATTTAAATGTGAAAACTGAAAAACAAATTAACGAAACCTGCCGAATTATTTGTAATCATTCAATAAAAAAGTCATACTTGCAGTTGAAAATAAAGGTATTTCATTCTTTTTTTCTGAGCATTCATAATTTTAATCTAAAGTTGATAGTTTTGTATGTCATAAGCCTAACCTACCCAACAGAAAGTAATTAAATAATTGCGTTCTAATTTAGATTTAAAAAAAGCGTCGCTAAATGTGTTCTATGACTTTGAATATATCTGTATCATTTTATCTTTCTGAAAGTTTTGTAGCAATCCTTATACGAAACAAGGCTTGCTTTAAACGCAACGAGGCTTATACATTTGAAATTCTGAAATCTACAAAAATAAATGAATGATACTTATAAATTTTGTTATATAATAAAAAATAGCAATGGTCGTTTCGTCTATAGTTTAAAAAAAGCAAATTTATAAAAAAAGTAAATCTCGCTGTTGGGAAAAAAGGTATTTCATTCACTTTTTGGAGCATACATTATTTCAATTTAATCGTTCGCTGGCACACTGGGGACAAAAGACCCCAGGCATGTTGAGCCTTATTCAAATCTCTTCAACATTTAAAAATAGTACTTATACGGTCATTAAAAAGAAAAAAAGTTATTATTTTGCCGTAAACAACGTAATTTTACAGTATGTTTTAACTTCTACAACCTTAGTTTCATATTTAAAATAAATTTTGAACTGAATAACCCACAGAATTCTTTAAAGTGACTATCCAAAAGTGTGCTAACTATATTACGCGTCGGAAAGTGTGCCATCAAAGGGTTAACACGTACAGTTTTATAAATCAACAGCTCAATGTATTTAAAAGAGAGAGAGAATAATTAAATAATTGCGTTCTGATGTAGATTTCAACAACAGTGTCATTGAATGTATTCTATGACGCTTGCGTAATATATTTTGAAATAAATCTGGAAATAAATAAAATATAGTGTCACTTTAATGATAGTTTTCAAAACCCTTATTTACTACATTTAAATCTTTAAAGCTAAAAGACAATATGAAAGAATGTGGATTGGACGTTTATTTTGAATCGGCATAAGAGATAAGAAGGTAGAATACATGAACTCTCTTAAATTACATATATATATAATTTATTATTATGTTATTATATTTATATTATAATTTTGGAGAGAGGTATACAAGATCTCGAAAACACTAAAGTTGAAAGAAGATACTGACAATATCATCCGCTTCAAGGAATTTTGCGACAACCTCATAAAATCTGAGGAGGAATGTCTATCAATCACTGCCGAAGAGGTGAAAAAGGCATCTTTACTGACAAAAGAATCATTCAGATGGTCGACAAGGATTTTAGCGAACGCAGTAATTCAGAGGTCGTAAAACAGAGACAAAGGAAAAATCAAATTTAAAAATGCGGTAAAAATATTCATGCAACAAAATGATAGTCTCTTTTATATATCTACTTGCAAGCGCCAAGGTTATTGTATCTGTGAACATTAAATATCTAAATTTGTCAGAGCTTTTCTTGTAGATCAGAGACCGTGCAGGACGATGAAACTAACAGTTGATTCTGCACCTCCTAATATTACATAAAATAATGAGGGCCAGCTGAAACGGAGAGTAGTTCAAGGAAAATTACCAACTAGGCAAACAAGGAAAAACTGCCCGAAGTTTTCGCTACTTTGTGACGAGCATAACTGAACGCATGTAGCCCCTTCACTTAAACCTAGAAAAAGAGGCGACCGTAACTGAACGTATTTTCATAACTAGTCAGTATATGCGTAGCCCCCCCCCCTCCCACTTAAACCTGAAAAATGGGACGAGCGTGATTGAACACATTTCCGTAACCAGTCATTATATGCTTAGCCCCCTCCTCTCCTTTTTAAACCTGAAAAAAGGGACAAGTGTGACCATTATTTCACAAGAAAGATGTATTTTTATGCTAGCTACAACTTTTGTTCAAAACATTTTTCAAAATTCTCCGTATATACTGAGATAAAAAAAAATCATAATTTTTATGGGGTTTTTCATGGTGTTCACCATGAAGATGTCCTTGTCGCCAATTCGCACTATGATTTTCGTAATCAGCACATAAAAATACGTAAGTATACGTGGTTTCAACAAAATCGGAGGATTCATCTATTCGGAACTGCACCCAAAAATTATACGTGGTTTGATTTAAGGAAAGTTGAATCGATGCAAAAGACTGGGAGAGTATAAGAAGTAAATTTTCATGTAACTATAGATAAGAATTACAGGGGGCTACTATGGAATAGAAAAAAAGTAGGGCAAGTGGAGAAATAATGACGGAAGTCATGACCAATCGAGAAGAAAAGGAAGTGTTAAAAGAAGTTACGAGTGGCGTATAAGAAAGTAATGAAAGAGATGAGAAAAGACATAGAAAAGATTATTAAAAAGTAGGAAGGAAAAATTCTAATAATAAAGGGGAGGGATTTTTCATGCTATAATACAACACAGATTCCCACAGGGTTGTAATTTTAATTTGATTGGCGCCAGGCAAGTCTCGAGTACCACCCTGAAAGAAAGTCCTACTTGTCACCTGAAAAATAATCTAATAGAAAAAGCGACTTCAAAGCCCAGTTTCTCGGTAGAGTGTCGCAGGTACCTGAAAATCTTACGGAAACAAGAGAAAGTTGGATCTGTGAGGTTTTACAATAATAACACCAAATTTCTAAAATACATATCAAATAAATTTATTAAAAAACTTCCCCAAAACTACTAATTACAGATAAAAATTGGAAATTACATTTTGCCAAGACAAAAAACCTTCCCAAATGATTATTTTCATGAATTATATTGAGAAAGAAAAAGCGCGCAGTTACTCCATAAACCCGTCGAAAATTACTTCAAAGTTAACCACATTTTTCGCATTTAAATATTCCTCCCCTCTACTGACGCCGCTTGAGAACAAAAACTTCTGACCTGAGTCAAATAAATTATTTTTATGATCAAAGCTGGACCGAAAAGGACGCTAATGCCGCTCTTCTCGTCGATTTTTCGTCCTCCCACTCCTTCCTATACTCGGCGTAGTTGGTTCAGTTACGTCTTCTCGGTAAGAAGGCTTGCATTCAAAGGTATTGAAAATTTCGGAACCTCGGAATGCCGTTTCTGTCCTTTTTTGAATCTCCAATTGGATAGCGAAAATATTCATGTTCCAATTCCTTTCAAAGCCGATCGGGGCTGTCAAATGCAACCTGAAAAAATTAAAAACAACATTTTCGCTTAACGCACTAGAAAACGCTTCAAAAGCATAAAGTTTGCAAATTTTAGTAGTATTGCGCATAACAATACATGACTTTATCACAAAATACTCGCTTTATTCAAATGTCAATTTAAAAATATAAAATAATGATAAACAAATTTCAAAAATCAGTTTTCATCGCAGCTACCTGTGTAGCAATCAATCTTGATGACATAAAATGACTAATAGTGTATTTTTAAGTCTTTTTAACCTCATTATTATTTGAAAAACAGTAAATAAGGACAGCTAAATGTGCAAATTTAAATGGGATAAAAAATGTTCTATTCCATGATCGATTTGGGTTATCCAAAAGTATTCAGAAAAATATTGTTGTCACTGGTTACAGAAAGGCATTCAGTTGAAGGGTGTTGGTTCAATCCGACTTGGAATTTTTTTGTGTAAGTACGTCGCTGACTCAATATATAATTTTTCTTAAGTATTTGAGAATGAAAGAAAGAAAATTTGTCAAATATTTGGGCTTTGAGAGATCCTTGGATCAATAAAATGTATAGAAATGAAGACTTTTGCTGAGGCAATTATTATTTTTACTGAAATTATAAATTTTTCGAAAGGGAGCAATCTGCAGATAGCAGAAGAC
>JAABKJ010010694.1:0-10911 GCA_011634705.1 Andricus grossulariae
AATCTTGGAGGACTATCAAAAAGTGACACTTTTCTTCTCTCGACTTTTTTTCATATCATGCTTTAATTGGCTTAAAATGTTAACTTTCGCTTTTTTGGGAGATATTGAAAATGCTGTAGCTCTGCCAATTTCCCTTGTATTGAAAAAAGTTGTGCGAATAATTTGTTTTAATTTTCGAGTATTACTGGCAGCCGTCCATGAAATTTATGAATTTTGAACAAATTGGTCTAAAAAACTTTGAAAGTGCCCTAACATTTTGAATTTCTATCCAAAATAGCTGATTAACGATCTCGATATTTCTTTTTTGTCCCTGAAACTGTGCGCCAAAGCACAATCGAATCCGATCAGTCTTTCTAAAGTTATCCGATATACAGACGTCGACGATGACGACGGACGACAGACGGACAGACACCGCCGTAAAAACTATTTTTTCTGACTCAGGGGGCCTCAAAACGTCGAAATTTCATGGAATTCACGAAAGTCATTTTTCACATAAAACCAATACATTCTCATTATGATGAGAATGTAATAATTCATTACGTTTTGTGCCAATAAAATTTGAATTTTACATTTTTTAAGGATACTCAAAAAGTCGTCATGAGAATCTCGTAGGACTATCAAAAAGTGACACTTTTCTATTACTGACTTTTTTTTCATATCATGCTTTAATTGGATTAAAATGTTAATTTTCGCTTTTTTGGGAGATATTGAAAATGCTGTAGCTCTGTCAATTTACTTTGTATTGAAAAAAGTTGTGAGAATAATTTGTTTTAATTTTCGAGTACTACGGGCGGCTGTACCTGGAATTTATGAATTTCGAAAAAAATTATCTAAAAAATTTTGCAAGTGCCCTAACTTTTTGAATTTCATTCCAAAATAGCTAGTTAACGAATTCGATCTTTCTTTTTCGTTCCTGAAACTGTGTGCCAAAGCACAATCGAATCTGATCAGTCTTTCGAAAGTTATCCGATATACAGACGACGACGACGACGACGACGGACGACAGACGGACAGACACCGACGTAAAAACTATTTTTTCTGACTCAGGGGGCCTCAAAACGTCGACATTTCATGGAATGCACGAAAGTCATTTTTCACATAAAACCAATACCTTCTCATTATGATGAGAATGTAGTAATTCATTATGTTTTTTGCCAATAAAATTTGAATTTTCGATTTTTTAAGAAAAATCGAAAAGTGATCATGAGAATCCTGTAGGACTATCAAAAAGTAACACTTTTCTTCTCGTAACTTTTTTTCATATCATGCTTCAATTGGCTTGAAATGTTAATTTTCGCTTTTTTTAGGAGATTTTGAAAATGCTGTAGCTCTGTCAATTTTGTTTGTATTGAAAAATGTTGTGAGAATAATTCTTTTTAACTTTCAAGTACTATAGGCGGCCGTCCATGGAATTTATGAATTTAGAAAAAAATGGTCTAAAAAATTTTGAAAGTGCCCTAACTTTTTGAATTTTTATCCAAAATAGCTAGTTAATGAACTCGAGCTTTCTTATTCGTCTCTGAAAGTGTGTAGTAAAGCACAATCCAAGCTTATTAGTCTTTCGAAAGTTATCCGATACGTCGACATTTCATGGAATCCACGAAAGTCATTTTTCACATAAAACGAATACCTTCTCATTATAATGAGTGTGTAGTAATTCATTATGTTTTTTGCCAATAAAATTTGAACTTTCAAATTTTTCAAGAAAACACAAAATGTGATCTATAGAATCTTGTAGGACTATCAAAAAGTAACACTTTTCTTTTCGTGACTTTTTTTCATATCATGCTTTAATTGGCCTAAAATGTTATTTTTCGCTTTTTTTGAGAGACATTCAAAATGGTGTAGCTCTGTCAATTTTCTTTGTATTGAAAAAAGTTTTTTGAATAATTTCTTTTAATTTCTGAGTACTACAGGCGGCCGTCCACGGAATTTATGAATTTTGTAAAAAATGGTCTGAAAATTTTTGAAAGTGTCCTCACTTTTTGAATTTCTATCAAAAATCGTTGGATGACGAACTCTAACTTCATTCTTCGTCCCTGAAACTGTGTGACAAAGCACAATCCAAGCCGATTAGTCTTTCGAATGTTATCCGATATACAGACGACGACGACGACGACGACGACGACGGAAGACAGACGGACAGACACCGAAGTAAAAACTATTTTTTCTGACTCAGGGGGCCTCAAAGCGTCGACATTTCACGTTATCCACGAGAGTCATTTTTCACATGAAACCAATACCTTCTCATTATGATGAGAGTAATAATTCATTATGCTTTTTGCCAATAAAATTTGAAATTTCGATTTTGTAAGAAAACTCGAAAAGTGATTAGGAGAAGCTTGTAGGACTATCAAAAAGTAACACTTTTCTATTTGTGACTTTTCTTCATATCATGCTTTAATTGGCTTAAAATGTTAATTTTCGCTTTTTTGGAAAGATATTGAAAATGCTGTAGCTCTTTCAATTTTCTTTGTATTGAAAAAAGGTGTGAAAATAATTGGTTTCAATTTTCGAGTACTATAGGCGGCCGTCCATGTATTTATGAATTTTGAAAAAAATGGTCTAAAAAATTTTGAAAGTGCCCTAACTTTTTTAATTTCTATCCAAAATAGTTGGTTAACGATCTCGATCTTTCTTTTTCGTCCCTGAAACTGTGTGCCAGAGCACATTCGAATCCGACTAGTCTTTCGAAAGTTATCCGATATACAGACGACGACGACCACAGGAAGTTCCCACTGGGAACAACTGCTATCTATGAAAATAAGACCGACTCCCAATAGAACGGCGGTAAATGACACCCATGGCCACGTCTCATGACCATAAAATGGGTGGCCACAGGGCACGACGAAAGCTCAACGATAAGCCGGCAAAATCCTCGTGTGTCTTGAGGACACGAAGCGACTGATGTTTAAAATTCAGGTCAAGGATCTCGGCCGCCTGCACCGCCGCTTTGTAAAGAAACGCTCCTTTGTCAAGAAACGCTCCTTTGCCAATCATCTCGTGATTCCCGACCGTTTTCAGAAGAGGATCTCTGCCATTTGCAGCGATATAAGGTGTATTCAGAACAATTCGGTTATGAAGACATTGGATGTTCAAATGTCGGCGTCCGCCTTGACAGCCTGAAATATATAATCGCGGCCGGAAGAATTAATATGCAAGCTCTATGCATATGCATGATCTTACGCTTGGCCATATGAATGGCCGTATGCTCGTTCTTCGTCTACTGAACCATCTCAAATGAGAAGTGTAGAACCGGGACGGCAAGCATGTTAGTCGCAGATACCTTGTTCAACGCCGATAAATTTGAAGACCAGATCGGTCGAATAACATTCTTGTATCTGCTTTGGAGAGACTCCTTCACACATTTTACGTTCTGAATGCAGCTTTGAGGCACGCCCAGGTATGTATAGGTCTCTCCAGTGTCAAGATGTCTAATAAACACTTATATCCACAAGCTCAGGGTTCTCGGGAACGCCAGTAATCATGCCGTTCTTCATATTAATCTTCGCATATTTTTCCTATCCAAAGTCCATTCCAAACTCTCCTGCATACTCCTTGAAGATATTTAAAGCAAGTTAAAGTTTGCTTGCACCAGAAGCATAGTCATTCATGTCATCCATATAAAATATACGAGTGACCTTATGCTCGCGGTGATTTGTGTCTCCGCAGAGTTATCCAGGAGATTTTCATAGTGCGAGAGACAGAGGCAGAAGTGTGATGCAAAAAAGAAATGGACTTATGGTATCGTCCTGAAGACGCCCCTCTTGAAGGTGACATTGTTCGCAGTCAAACGATAATTTCCAGATGAGATGGTAACTTTAGTTTTCCAAAAGGGCATAATTCTATCCATGCATCTCACTGTGTGTGGATAAACTTTCAAGCTTTTCAACAGACAGGTGTTAAGTCTGTGAGAGACTGAATCGAAAGCTTTCCGGTAATCAATCCAGGCCATTGACAAGACGTGCTGATAGGCTGCTGCCAGAAATTCTTCATAACATCTGGTCCTGCAGCATAAAAATTCCTAGTGCTCCTGAGTGCTTTTTTCACCTTTTCGGCAGTGATTGATGGACGTTTCTCCTCAGATGTTATGAGGTTGTCGCAAAACTCCTTGAAGCGCGTGATATTACATATATTTTCTTTCAAATTCAATGTCTTTGGTATCTTCTACACCTCTCTCTAAAAAGTCTCTACCTCGTTGGGCTTATATGGATTTTTGACAGAAATAGGGCGATCACTAAAGGGGCGTGATCAGTTAGCGAGAAACTGTTGATTCTGTTGACATTGTATGCTGCTTGATTGTCAGCATCTGAGTTGTTCAGTGAGGGATGGTAGATCCTCAGTTCTTGGGCAAACTTTCGAACCCTTTCCGTGAACTTTCTACCAGATGTTATGTCCTAAATCACACACTGAACGTGGGACGCATTCTCTCTTGCCCATCCAATCTTCTTGTTCAATTAATGCAAGTGTCTCTTGGTCTTTCGATCCACCGTCGGTTTTACCCTTCGATTTGAATCAGCCGAACCTCTCACCGCACCATAAACTCAACAATTAATGGTCCAGAAGCCGGACTTCTCCGTGATATGCTCGTGAAGGGAGGCATCCTTTTCAGAGAGATCTTGGGCCTTAGGAGGAGCCTGAATGTTAATGTTTCTCTTTGTCCTGAAATCACGATCATCTATCAGAAGGTGCCTGCTTTTCGCGGTTGGTCGTAATGTCGCTTCCTCATCTTCGTCTGCAGCTTGTTCATGCAGCGGTTGGTGAAGCGTTCCGCGCACATATCCGTTATTTCATGAGGTAGACAGTTTGATTTCGCAATGACTGATGAGAAACGTCCTGAAGCTCTGGAGGTTTCTGGCGCCACAGAGCGTACGTACGCGCTATAAAGCCTCCGTGAGCAGGGATAATGCTGGCATCATAGCAGTCCAGCAAGTCGCCGATTGTCGGGTGCTCTGCGCATTCGATAGTTTTGAACCGCATCTACAACCTTTTGGTGGCTTAGTGGTATTATTGTTTTTCCTACGAGCAGCTAGGGAAAGGGTTCGTCCATCCTTGTAGAGCCCCGCATGCGAAGATGGGGCTGCATAACTCTGACAGGTCGCCCAGCATCCCAGAGTCACCGTTTAAGACACCTTACCCAGGTGCCATTCAGCTTTTGGCATGTTTGTTACGCTTCCGCTTGGGGATTTTCTTCGGGACCATCTCTGGAAAATTGTCCGCGACTGCATAATAATAATTATTGTCACCATATTCAGCCGAAGCTCTTGGTACAGGGACCCCCTATCGGCAAACCGAGAACAAGTCCGGTGGCTTTTTCGTGGGAATTTTATATATAGTATACGTATATAATGTTTAAAATTTATTTATTATCCAAATTTTTCACTATATATTGTATCCTCTGTAGAACTGCGCCTAGAAAAAGACTGGAATCCGAGTCGAAACACGTTGGCGATCGGTCCTTGTGCTTCCCGCACATTTGCGCACAGACCTTTTGAAATTAGAGGTCAAAGCTTCGACAACTGTCATTTGGTGATTCTGAATTATCTTTCGTTAAAGCTCCTGAGGCTTTAACGACCACATTCTCATCATGTATCTCGTGCTTCGCTCTCGATCTATTCCACGATGCGAACTTTTCTACATTAAATTCAACTTTATTATATCAAATGTATATTATATTCAAATCTGTACCTCGTTCTGAGACTGCTCATTCAGATATTGCAAAATAATGTACAAATTTTATTCTTCACAATGACTTTAATATTTGTTTCTTATTTTGCACTAATTTTTATTCTCAGCTACCCTGAAAAATGTATGACTTCAATAAATTTATATTATTACAATTCATAATATGGATTGATTTCTTTCATTGTTATTCTTTACGATTGAAACAAAAACTACGCATTCTATCAATATATTTTTAACGTTATTTTTTACGATTAAAACAAGACCTACGGGTCTGAGAAAATTGATTATTAACGAATTTGTAGCTTTTTTTGATCAACAACTTTTGTCTATTAATTTTTTTGTAGCTTCAGTCGTTTGTCCAAAATTTATATTTTTTATGTTTTTTTTTCACGAGTAAAATAAAAACCACCCGCCCTATAAGAAATTCATTCATGACAAATTTTCAGATCTGTTTTGGGTGCACAATTTTCGGTGCTCATATTTTTTCTTGTCTTGCATAATTTGACCGCAAAATGGAATTTTGGTTTTTTCATCATTTTTTGGCGGGTAAAACCAAAACCGTTTATCAGTAAATTCAAATTTTCGATTTCGTCCGTGTTTTGGCCTAAAAATTTCATTTTTGTTCGTTTTTTGAAATTTTGCAAATGCTATAACCACTGGTGGATTTACGTATTGGCCGCCCCTAGACTAAGAGAAATTTTCCACCCTTAGGCTAGCAGAAATTAACTACTCAATTTTGAATCAACAGTAGGACATGCAGTTATCAAATTTTTCCGCCCTAGGCTGCAGTCTATATAGCCTATATGGAAAATTCGCAACTGGCTACAACTCTGATAATTTTACTTTTATTGAAAAAAGTCGTGAGGATAAATTGTACGACTTTCCAAGTACTAAAAGTATCCTTACATAGAATTTTTAAACTTGACAAAAATTTTTTGCAAAAATTTTGAAAATGCTCTAACTTTTCGATTTTTTATCCAAAATAACTGGCTGACGAACTTGGCACTCAGCTTCCGTCACTAAACTCCTACAAGTCTTCTTTTATATTTTTGACGTATCGCGCGGCTTTTGGCGTAATATTAAAGTGTTTTATTTTTGGGTATCAGTTTCAATAAACAAATAAAAAAACGTTGAGTTCTGTCGAAAAATGGTTCGAAGAAATTTTTTACGAATTTTTAAAGGCAAAAATCACTACAGAGACTTTTCCCTGTATTTCGCGTCGTTTGGCTGAAAATTTGAGTTTGTGATTTTTTTCATAGTATTTTCCATGAATGAAGCCAAAATGACAAGTCCTATTCAAAAATGGTTGAATCCAACTTTGTATGACTTTTTAAAAGCTTCAATTCCTCTCTGGAATTTTTCTCCGCATCTCACGTCCTTTGGCTCAAAATTTTAATTTTTTTCATAGTATTTTCGATAAATATAACCAAAACGAAAAGTACTTTAAAAAACTGAATGAATTAAATTTTGTAAACAATTTCAAAAGCAGAAATTCATTTCTGGATATTTTTTCCATATCTCACGTCGTTTTGCTCAAAATTTGAAGTTTCGATTTTCTTCGTAACATTTTCGATAAATAAAACCAAAATGACAAGTTCTATCCAAAGACGGTTACAAAGAATTTTGTAGTACTTTTTAAAATCTGAAATTACTTCTCAGAACTTGTTTCGTATCTCACGTCGTTTTGAACCAAATTTGAATTTTCTATTTTTTTCATAGTCTTCGACAAATAAAAAATAAATAACAAGTTCTATCAAAAAATGGTTGAAAGAAATTTTGTAGTACTTTTTAAAAGCTATTATTCCTTTCTAGACTTTTGCCCGTATTTCGCGTTGGTCATCTCAAAATTTGATTTTGTGATTTTTTATAGGATTTTCGATACATAAAACTATAATATCAAATCCTATCAAAAAATGTTTAAGGGAAAAATTATAGGTATTTTATAAATCTGCAACTCTTTTATTAAACTTGCTTTACTCATCTGTCGTCGTTTGGCCCTCAATTAGAATTTGCGACTTATTAATTTTTTATCCATGAAAACAAAAAGACAAATCCTATAAAACACGGTTAAGTGAAAAATTGTAGTTAATTCGAAAATCTTAAATTCTTTTTTAAACCTTTTTTTACGTATCTGTCGTCAAGGAATGCTGGTTAACGTGGCGTAATTTTTTCGAGAATTATCGTGTTTTACAAACGGGCGGACGGACGGACAGACATACATACAGACAGATAAACAGACAGGCAGACGCGATCGCCAAAACTTGAATATCGCGTTCAGGGGTCTCAAAAGGTGGAAATCCATGGAAAAACTAAGGTGTGAAATTTCGGACGATTCTAGTACTTTCTCAATCGCAAATGATAAGACTGTAAAAAGCAAGCTGATCTGGACCATTTTGGTATTGAAGTTTTAATTTTTTTTTCAAAAAGGAACAAGGATGGATGCATGAGTATTTGCAACGTAAAACCAATAATTTTAAACATCTGACATGGTAGGTACTAAGCACTTTTACTATTAAATGCATAGTGTAACAAATAACCTTCCATGACAATCGAATCAATAATGGTCCGGCAAGAACCTCGTCATCCATAAAGTAAGCATTGTTGATGCTCAGCAAAATCTAAAAGCTCTTGTGATTGAAGCTAGTAGTAAAATACACTCGATGAAGTGGTATTCAGTTACATACTGCGCGCGATATTCCTCAGCTGTATGGCAGTGTTGTTAGTGTTGGCGTTGTCAGTATCGTCGTTGTTGTCGTTTCTTTCGCCCCCTTCCCCACCAGCGCAGCGTGAACAACGCATAACGTCAACAACAATAGATTATGCTCTGACATAGAATCGACGCATATGCACTCACACTCGCTGGAGTAGCGTTACGCTACGGGCTAGGGCCAACATAACATCACCCCATCCCGCTTCCACGATCGAGTCCAATGAGATTCCATTGTCTCGAGTAATTAATATTGATTACAATAGGTTATACCTGGCTTCGCGTTGCCACTCCTAACCGCGCTTATGGCTTGGCTAGGTTCATACCCTGCCTAGAATACGAGTATGGGGATCTCCTAATCGCCTTGTTTTGCTACCGCGGCTCCTGCAGTTTCGGATATCATTCACGGTGCAGTGTATTTCGTTTTCTACGAAAGTTTAGTTGAATATGACAGGCAATACATTATTTATATGTTCCGGTCAAATTTGATGAATTTTTTATTAAGCCATTGCTATATAAATTGGACTACTATCAGCGACAAAATTCGAGTCCCCTAGCTTTGACGTTAAGAAAGTAAGTGAAGAAACAATGGTAGCTCAATAAATGAAGGATCCTATAAAGGTCAAAATGTTGTACGTTAATGAACTGAAGCAAATATGCCAAAAAAAAGTTGTAGCTTACAGACCCAAAAATCTGATCAAAAGTCAGGAAAATTGACACCTTTAAACGACAAACAAATCGCTGTAAAAGAATTTGCAGTATATAACAAATTGAACGTTTTTTGTGCATAAATATACAACTGTACTATCTTCGGTTCTAATGAAGATAATGAAGTGATTTGAATTAGAGGTATTTAGTTGAACTATTTGAAATTATTTACGATTTGAAATAAGTATGTGCTTCTTCTTCTCTTCGTGCAAATTACGATATTTGAAGACATCTTTCTATACTGAAAAGCAAGTGTAAGAAACCAGGGAGGTTCCTTTTTTATGAGATCGACCTTGTCTACTTTCGGCGAAAAAATGATAGGCATCTGCCTTTGAAGACTAACAACCCAGCCAAAAAAAATGCTAGAGTATTGAGTCAATAGTAATTTGAAAGCTTAAAGTGCTCCACGTAAATGAGCTCGAAGACGTTAATGTAAAAATTTTGTTGTGCTTTGCAGACTAAAAAAAGTAAAAAAAAAGTAAGGAATTGGGGGCACATTTAAGAAGAGTCAAGTTTAGAGCATTATTTCTTATACAGTTGGTAATGAAAAAAATTAGAAAAAGTTAAGGAATATGAAGAAAACATTTGTGAACAAATTGCAGTTGACCAATTTGAGAAATAATACAAATTGTTCTTTAAAATTACAAAAATGTACAACTATACTATCTTCAGTTCTAATGAAGATATTAAAGCTATTCAAACTCCAATCTGTAACAGTGTAACGGATAGGCTCTGCAAGTGTCAGGAAATAATGCTCTAAACTGGACTCTTCTTAAATGTGCCTGAAATTCCTTACTCTTTTTTACATTTTTCAGTCTGCAAAGCACAACTTTTTTTTACATCAACGTCTTTAGGCTTATTTACGTGGAACACTTTAAGCTTTCAAATGGATATTTACTTATTACTCTAGCATTTTTGTTTGGCCGAGTTTTCAAGCTTCAAAGGCAAATTCCCAACATTTTTGCGCCGATAGTAGTCTCAGCAAAGCTTGGAAGCACATGCTGAGGGAAGATGAGGACGATCCCATGAAAAAAGGTACCCCGCTGGTTTCTTACACTTGCTTTTGCACTTACAATTTGTTTAGAAATGTTGAGAATACCACCGTGATTTTTTTCACATTTTTGCCTATTTTTTTCAATAAAAAACTATGTTCCAAAGTTCACTGTCGTTAAAAGCTGTCAAATTTCTTTACTTTTTATCAGATTTTTCGTTCTCTAAGCAATAACATTTTTGTTGGCATAATCGTTTCAGGCTCATCAACGTAAAAAATTTTTTACCTTTAAAATGATCGTGCATTCATTGAGCTACTATTTTTGCTTCACTTACTTTTTTAAGGTCAAAGACAGAGGACTCGACTTTTCTCGCCGATAGTAGTATACTGCATTGATTATGGAATTATACTGTTGTGCAATAAAAGAAAACCTTAAACCACATTCAGAGTCGAACAAAAATCTAGACGCACATGTGTTTTTCGTAAACCAAGAAAGAAAAGAGTGTATCTTTAAATAAATGACAATGTACTGTACGAGCCCATGTAGTCACAGGTTTTTGTTTTACCGTATTGCTAGTTACATATCTTTTATTATGTATGACTATAGTAATTTGTGATAGAAGTGCACAAAATAGGTAATTGTGTGCGAGTGTGAATTATTCAGCATAAGCCGGAGGCTCGAAGCATGAGTCGGTGGTTAGCGCACGAGCGAAGCGTGTGTGAAAACGCAGGTCAGTGCTTCGAGCCGCAGGCGAATGATGCAATCACACGAGTTAGCAATCACCTATGTGCACGTGTATCACACGCTATTTTTTGCAAC
>JAABKJ010010695.1:0-10911 GCA_011634705.1 Andricus grossulariae
ATTTAAAATGTTAATACAATATTAGATTAAGTTCAATGTCATCAATTATATTTATTGAGAAATTGATTGCTATATAATGAAGAAATCATTCTGTTATCTAGTCAAAGAAAATTATTGTAACCAATTAATTACTCTATCCCATACTTAATCTCATTTCAAGTCTTCGATATTAACAGCCTGTAAATGAGGAATACTTAAAAATGTATACATAGATTTAGCAATTAAAATAATTTCACTACTAACTGTTAAAAACTGAAAATTAATCAATTTTACATCTTAAAAATGGACCATTCTTAATCTGAGAGCGTTTAAAATAAAAAATTCACAGCATTCAAAACTTGATTTCTCGGAATTCCCTGAATTTCCTGAAATATTTTGAATTCCTGAAATTCCTTGAATTCTCCGAAATTCTCTGAATTCCATGTAATCCTTGAATATCCTGAATTACTTAAATATTCGGAATTCCTTCAATTCTTCTGAATTCGTCTGAATTCTCTACATGATTTTAAAGTCCTTGAAATTCAGAGAGTTCTGAGAATTCAAGAAATTCCACGAATTCAAGGAATTCAGAGAATTTAGATATACCTCAGAATTCGGAGGAATTCAGAAGATTTCAAGGAAGTTAAAAGAATTCAACAAGATTTGAAAGAGTTTAAAAAACATTCCAAACAATTCAAGAGAATGAAAAATTATTAAAAACTGAACATTTTCGAGGTAGCTTTCCAATTTTCCAAGACTCTTTCCACATTAATCTGTGCAAAAATATAAAAAAATGTTGCCTGAAAAATAAAACCACGCCTCTCAAACTACTTTTTTTAAGTAATTAAACTGTACAATTTCAAATTGGAACCATAGTAATCTTGCTTTATATTTTTATACATATTAATTGGCAATGCAACAAATCAAGCTTAACAAAATTACAAAAATGCATTTAAATTTTATTATATCAATTTGCTAACACGGCTTACCTGATGCTAATTGCCAATTTATGTTTCGAATTCTTTTATCATGTAAGTTCACACTCTCCAACTTATTTCCTTCTTTCTGCTTCAAGTTAAATTCCTCAAGATCTTTCACAGTATGTATTAGATTATCTTCCAGTGAAATATCTGTTTCCACTTGTCCCATAACCTGCATATTCACGAGAGACAGCAAGTGTTCCTTGACATTTGAATTTTTACTAACTGGGAGAAGATCCAACAAGGAAGAAATAAATCCGACTAAATATTGATTCGGATTTAATAAAAGTTTTTGCACCATCCTCATGTCAGTTAAGCAACTGGGAACATCCACTGTCCAATTCAGCCATGGCGATTTTAGCTCTGGGTATTTGCTTTCCACCTTATCACGAACTTTAAGCGAAAAAAGTCTTGAAGATAATCTCTGCTTTTTACAATCTAAGGACTGGCTTAAATTCAAAGCAACTTGCTGAGCGATTTTGTGTTTAATCAAAGCGTTACCAATAGTACAAATCCATAAAGATGCTACACGTCTTTTGTGATTATTTTCCTTATCGTTATTAACCAGTTTCAACAATTGTCCAAACAATGGTTCCAGCAACTTTTTTTCTTGTAACAAAGCAATGAAACCTTCCCAGAATTTAATAAAATTTAACGGAAGACTTTCAACTTTATACTTTTCGGAAGTTTCTTCTCTAAATATTCGTAAAAAATCAGAGTTGGGCAGAAACACTTCATTGTTAGAGAGAGTAGAGCAAAATGTTTGAGCGTTATTTAGGAGGAATTTATTTTTACTGAGACATTTAGATATTTCAGATAAGAGGATGCTTTGCGCAGTACTTAATCTGTACTCTTCATTGTTTTTAAAATGTTCAGTTATCGATTCTACCTCTTGATTTATGAGATCTGGATTATTTTGCTGTGATTGTCTTATCGCAAAGGAGCGTAAATCCATCAGAGTTTTCCTAAAATAAAGTTTATTTAAAATAAGTTTATAAAATAGACACAAGCTAGTTATAATTTATTTAATTATAGGATTCACAGTGATCCTACATAATATTTTAAGGGAAATAGGGGACTTAAAATAGAAAAATAGGGGAATTTTCAACTCCAGAAAGTACATAAATTACAATAAATACACATATTTGTAAGAACAGTTGAGTTCAATCACAATGACAAAATTCTTCATTTTTCTTTCGTCTTTTTGCTATACTTTCTTAATGAAACAACTTTCCGGGTTTCAGGTTCTTAATATCCGGGTTTCAGGTTCTTAATATTTTCAAGCTATAAAAATAAATTTTCTAAGGGTCTGGCCTTTTGAGTGTACATTAGATTTGAAGATTTTAAAGACTTCACAGTTATTTAAATACCATTTATATTTTTATAAATAAATGAAAACTATATTTGAACTTAAAGGTCTTAAAATTATGACTTTTTCCTAGAATATTTAGTTTGTTTATTATTATGATGGTATTTGGCAGTTTTAATTTATAAAAAAGTACTTGTTAATCCACTGAAAAACATTCCTATTCAATTAATAATTTAATAAATCTAGAGAATAAATCGTTTTTACCTCTGAATAAAAAATTTGGATTGAATCTATAAAAATACATTTTTATATAGAAATATAGAATTTTGGAAACGTGAATATATGTACAGATTTAACATTTCGAAAATATTTGAAAATAATAAAAATGTAAAATATTTCACAAGATTTCAAGAGATGTATAGAGATTTAAAGAAATTTGAAAAAATTTCCAAATATTTCCAGGCATTTCAAAGACTTCACAGTTATTTAAATACCATTTCTATTTTTATTTAAAAAAATTAAAACTATATTTGAACGTGAAGGTCTTAAAATTATGATTTGCTGTCTAAAATATTCAGTTTGTTTATCATTATTATTATTATGGTATTTAGCAGTTTTAATTCAAAAAAAGGATTCGTTTATCCACTAAAAAAAATTATTATTCAATTTATAATAAATATGAGAATAAATCGTCTTTAATTGTTAATAATAAATTATGATTGAAGTTATAAAAATACATTTTTAACTAGAAACTTAGAATTTTGGTAACCTGGATATAATGTATAGATTCAACAATTCGAAAATATTCTAAAATAATAAAAATGTAAAAGATTTCATAAAATTTCAATAGATTTCCAGACATTTGAACGATTTTACAGTTACTTAAGTAACAATTTAATTATTTAAGTAACAATATTTTGTATAAAAAAAATATATTTGAACATAAAGGTCTTAAAGTTATGGTTTTTTTTCTAGTATATTTAACTTGTTTGTTATTATGATGGTATTTTGCAGTTTCAATTCATAAAAAAGTATTCATTAATCTACTGGAAGAAAGTCCTATTCAATTAACAATTTAATAAATCTAGAGAATACATATTTTTACTTATCTATAACAAATTTTGATCGAGGCTATAAAAATACATTTTTTAATAGAAACTTAGAATTTTGGAAACATAAATATATGTATAGATTCAAAAGTTCAAAAATATTTGAAAATGATAAAAATGTAAAACAGATTTCAAGAAATTTGAAAGGGTATCAAAAGATTTCCAGGAATTTCACAGATTTCACAATTATTTAAATATCATTTTTATTTTTATAAAAAAATTATATTAGAACTTAAAGGTCTTGAAGCTATAATTTGTTTTGTAAAATACTTAGTTTATTTATCATTGTGGTGGTATTTTGCAATTTTAATGTACGAGAAAGGATTCGTTAATCCACTGGAAAAAATTAATATTCAATTCATAATTTAATAAATCTGAGAATAAATCATTTTTACTTGTCAATAATAAATTATGATTGAAGCTATAAAAATACATTTTTTAATAGAAACTTATATTAGAATTTTGGTATTCTGAAAATAATGTATAGATCTAACATTTCGAAAATATTTGACAATAATAAAAATTTAAAAGATTTCACAGGATTTCGAAAATTTCAGTTATTTAAATACCGCTTCTATTTTTATACAAAAAAAAAATAACTATATTAGAACTTAAAAATCTTAAAATTATGATTTATTTTCTAAAATATTTATTTTGTTTATTATTGTGATGGTATTTTGCAGCTTCAATTTAAAGACAGGATTCGTTAACCTACTGAAAAAATTCCTATTCAATTAATAATTGAATAAATCTGAGAATGAATCACTTATACTTGTCTATAATAAATTATTATTGAAGCTATAAAAATACATTTTCAAATAGAAACTTACAATTTTATGAACGTAATAAATAATACAGAATTAGAAAGAAAATTAAATAAAAAATTATTTTCACATATATGTATAGATTCAACATTTCTAAAATATTTTAAAATAATACAAATGTAAAAGATTTCAAAGAATTTCAGAATATTTCAATAGATGTAGAGATTTCAATAGAGATTTCAAGAAATGTGAAAAGATTTCTAAAGATTTCCAGGGATTTCAAAGATTTCACAGTTGTTTAAATACCATTTTTATTTTTTAGAGAAAAAGAAAAACTATATTAAAGCTTAACATTATTAAAATTATAATTTTTTTCCAAAATAAATACTTTGTTTATTATTATGATGGTATTTTGCAGTTTTGATTTATAAAAAAGGATTTGTTAATCCACTCGAAAACATTTCTATTTAATTCATAATTTGATAAAATCGAGAATCATTCGTATTTACTCTCGTTTTTACTTGTCAATAATAAATTATTATTGAAGCTATGCAAATACATTTTGAAATAAAAGCTTAGAATTTTATGAACGTGAATATTGGAAATATTAAAAAATAATCAAAATGCCAAAAGATTTTCTCCGAAGATACAAAAAAAAATACAAATTAGAGAATACTTATGGACAATTCTCTAAATAGGGGATTTTTAAGAGAAATAGAGGACAGGCTGTGAAGCCTGCAATCAGAAAACTTACTGTAACTTAATATCAGGAACTTTTGAGACCAAATTGTATTTAGCATGAATATATAATCCAGCAGCCGTCCAGAGTTCAATTAAATCTTCAAGAGCTTGTATTTCTTCAGATTCTATTGTTTCTACAATGTTTACTTCTTTATCGTAGTAATCTATCATATTTTTTATTTCAGCTGTCCAGTATTCATCCTATAAGTTAGTTACTTTATTGATACATCGATTCGATTAGAATAATAACAACATTAAGGCAATATATTTTGAATATCGTAGACTTACATGTAACCAAGCTAGAAGAATGTTAACGGCGATTCGCAAAACGCCCACAGACGGCAATTCATAACCGTGCGCAGCGTCGTGTCTAAGATTTACAATCCAGTCGGGAATTTTTATCTGTTTTGCGATCTGAAATAGAGACGTGTGCTTGGTGTGTCCTATATTTGAAATGTGATTTAAAAACCTCATGATGCAGAGAGAATACATCATACATAAATCATTTTCATAATACATAGGTAGCTCAGCCTTATCAAGTTTTTCACTCCATTCTCTGTCCCTAAGAGATACTTGTATCAAAGATAACGTACAGTCTACACCCACTGGTAACTTTGAATTCCTGAAAAATTGATTTTTATTTAGATTTCCCTTTCTCATAATGCCGGGACTGCATACCGGACTAAAAAAAAATTGAAAAAGATATATTGATCTCGCCTACTTTTTTTTCGATACGTTATATGGAATTTTGACGTAAAACTAAAGGCTCTTTGGAATTCTTTACTGCAACACTATTTATTTTTTGAAAATCTACAATTCTATTATATTAAAAAAAAAGTAGATCCTCTCTAAAACGATAAAGAAAGTACGTATTTTGTCGGTATTAATAAGGATTTAAACATTTAACATTTTCGTAAAATAACGAATAACACATATTTTTTCGTTACTGTCACTTAATGATTGCAATGCGTTATTTCATGCTCATATATTTTATTTATATTATACAAAGATTTGAAAGATTACAGAAAGATTGATAAGATTTCACAAAAATTTTAAAGATTTCACAACAATTAAAAAAAAGCCAAAAGATTTCGCAAAGATTTGAAAATATTTCAAAAAGATTTGAAAGATTTCAAAAGGCTTCACAAAGATTTCAAAGATTACAGAACGATTTCACTAAAATTTCACAATGATTTCAAAGATTACAAAATACTTCGAAGATTTCAAACATTTCACAAAGATTACAGAAAGATTTCAAAGAGTTCACAATAATTTCAAAGATTCCAAAAGATTTCGGAAATACTTCAAAATATTTCACAAAGGTTTGAAATAATTTAAAAGGTTTCACAAAGATTTTAAAGATTACAGAAAGATTTCTAAGATTTCATAAAGATTTCACAATGATTTCAAATATTTCAGAAGATTTGATTTTCACGAAGATTTGAAATATTTCAAAAGGTTTCACAAAGACTTTAAAGATTACAGAAAGGTTTATAAGATTTCACAATGATTTAAAGTATTTCAAAATGTTTCACGAAGATTTCTAAGATTAAAGAAAGATTTCCAAGATTTCACGATGATTTCAAGTATTTCAGAAGGTTTCATTAAGATTTTAAAAATTACAGAAAGATTTCTAAGACTTCATAAGCATTTCAAAGATTTCGCAATAATCTCAAAGATTCTGAAAGCGTTAACAAAGATTTTAAATATTGCAGAAAGATTTCACAATGATTTCAAAATAATTTCAAGTATTTCAGAAGGGTTCACAAAGGTTTCAAAGACTACAGAAATAATTCACAAAGATTTGAAGTATTGCAGAAGGTTTCACAAAGATTTCAAAGATTACAGAAAGATTTCATAATAACTTCAAAGATTCAAAAAAATTTCAAAAACTTCCAAATATTTCATAAAGATTTGAAAGATTTCAAAGATTGCAGAAAGATTTCACAGTGATTTCAAAGATTCCAAAATATTTCGAAGATTTCAAAGATATTACAAAGATTTTCAAGATTTCAAAAGGTTTCAAAAGATTTCAAAGATTACAGAAAGATTACAAAGATTACAGAAAGATTTCTAGTATTGCTAAAGATTTCAAAGATTTCGCAATACTTTCAAATATTCAAAAAGATTTCGGAAATATTTAAAAAATATTTCACAAAGATTTGAAATATTTCAAAAGGTTTTACGAAGATTTTAAAGATTACAGAAAGATTTCACAATGATTTCAAAGATTCCAAAATATTTCTAAAATTTCAAAGATTCAAAAGGTTTCACGAAGATTTTAAAGATTACAGAAAGATTTCACAATAATACCAAAGATTCCAAAATATTTCGAAGATTTCAAAGATTTCCAAGATTTCAAAAGGTTTGACAAAGATTTCAAAGATTACAGAAAGATTTCTAAGATTGCACAAAGGTTTCACAATAATTTCAAAGATTCCAAAAGATTTTGGCAAGATTTCGAAGTTTTCAAAATATTTCATTAAGATTTGAAAGATATTAAAAGGTTCTGAGCTATGAAAGATTCTAAATTATTTAAAGGTTTCACAAAGCTTTTAAAGATTATACTAAGATTTCTAAAACTTTACAATGATTTAAAAGATTTAACAATAATTTCAAAGATTCCAAAAGAGTTCGGAAAGATTTCGAATATTTCAAAATATTTCACAAAGATATGAAATATTTCAAACGGATTCATGAAGATTTCAAAGATTTCAAAAGGTTCTACAAAGATTTGAAAATGGTGCTAAAGATTATAGAAAGATTTCTAAAACTTTACAAGGATATAACAAATTTCACGATAATTTCAAAGATTCCAAAAGATTTAATAGATTTCAATGATTTCACAAAGGTTTCACAAAATTTCAGGTGATCAACCCCACCGAAGCACATGCCATTTTTTGGACTAATTTTTCATGTTTATAAATAAATTGAAAATTGCAACTAAATTCTCTTGAGAAAGATTCTATTCAATTTGTAAGCAATTTTAACTTTTTGAAATAGTAATAGACTATGATTTAGAAAATATAGGTTCTACGAAAAAGGACAATTTTGTTCCCTTCCATTGTTGCAAGAACCTATAAGGTAATCTAAACAAATCGTCTGATATAGTACAGAGACAAGTATTTGAAAATTTGGTACCAAACAAAATCGATGAAATGAATATTCATTCTTTTTGTAAGTTCCAAAAGTATTGATAAAATGAATGAAGAAAGTAATTTACCTTGCCTTCCATACCAGAAGTGTTTTATATCCGTTTTCTTGTTCCTCTGGGATGTTTGAATAAATCTGTTTGTATACATCGTACCATTCTTTTCTAGTTGTAAAAGTAAAAAAAAGAAAATATAGTAGTTTTTATTATAAACCAGAATTAGCTTAATAACACCATTAATAATTAATAACTAATAGTGATCTACATTTTTAATAACAACTACACAGTTTAATGAGCTAATATTTATTTAATAAATTGCTTTTCACTTACAAAGAAAACCAGGGTACATGTTTTAAATCTTCCCGTTTCAAAGAAAGAGCCATTGTTTTAAATGGCTTATGTAGGTGCTTAATATCTTATTATTTCATTATTAGTTCTTCAATTGACGATTGATTGTGATTTTACAGTGATTTAAATGCATTTAAACAATCGTTTTTAATATTATAAAACTTGTTTTGAGGTTAGAATGCACGTGGATCCTGCAACACGTGCGTCTATGCTGCAAATCACAAGTGTTTGTGCTATTTGTTTACACCGATTACGCATTAGGGAGAGTTCACTTGTATATCCAATCCGAAAAATAAAATTCCAATTTATTGTGAACCAATTAATGAAAATGGATGAACAGAAATGGACAAACATAACCTCAAAGTCACGTTTTTTACACGACGAAATGTGAAAAACTGGCATATAATGTGTTTGTGCGGTTGTGCAAAACCGGTTGTCAGATAAGTGAAAAATGTTGATTGTTGAAAAATAAATAGAAGAGCTTGTTTCAGGATCAGCTGTTATAATTAAAAATTAGCGAAACAAAGAAAATATATTCAATCGCTGTAAATATGGCTAATAAAATAAAAGCTGTGATGATAGATCTTAGTGGCACTCTACACATTGACAATTTGGCTATTCCTGGCGCACCAGAAGCCCTGAAGAGGTTTTAATTTATTCTTAATTCTACCCTAATACACTCTAATTTTTTTAATTCATAAATAAGGACACTTGGAATTTCCAAAAATGAGCGAATCCTATAATTAAACCGGTGTCAGAAAACTAACCTAAAGCGGCCGGTGTCGGTATTTTTGAAAACCTTTTTGACCTTTTTGACTATAGACATTTTTGAACCACGAAGTAGTATACTACCAAAGATATATACTACTTCGTGTTTTGAACATATTTTTAGTTGTGTCATATTTTTTAGGTTATAAAATATAAGGCGACACATATTTTTCTGATTTGAGAAAATAAAATGATGAAATCTTAAATTCTGCGTTTTTTAGATAACTATGTACATATATAATGAAAATATTCAACTCAATTCAACTGACCTAATCTGACCTAATTAATTTCAAATCAGACTATCCAAGGTCGAATCCAGAGAGGGGCGATTGGGGCGTCCCACCCTGAGATTTAAGAATACAAATTTAAAATTTGTCAATTTGTATATCAGGTACATATAAAGTACTTCCGGCCTCTTAATTTCCTTGTCAAATTGGAGCGAATAATTTTATTTTATGAATTTATTCAGGGTTCATAGAAAAAAAATAGACGTATGACAAAGATATTATAATATATTTGCGTATGAATAGTTGCGAATTTTCAACCAAAAAAGATGAATTCACAACAAATAATAGAATATAGTTGACATTTTAAACAAGACAAGATGTTCATTTTAAATGAAAAACAGTTGAATTGAACCAAAAAGTGAAAATTTTCAACAAAATACTTGAATCCTGAACGGAGAAAGATTTTTCAGTCAATAAAGAGGAAAAATTTCATCCAAAATGCAGAATTTTTTAATCTTCAACCAAGATGATTAATTTTCTACTATAAAAGACGGATTGTAAACAAAATACATAAATTTTGAACCAAATAGTGGAATTTTCAAGCATAAATTATTTTTTTACCCAAAAAGAAGAATTTTTAACAAAATGCACATATTTCTAACCAAATAGTTGAATTTTCAAAACAAGAAGGTTAACTTTCTACCAAAAAAGACGAATTTTCAACAAATTACATAAATTCTCAACCAAACAGTTGAATTTTTAAACTAAAATGAACAATTTTTAATAAAAAATGGAATAGTACAATTTTAAGTTAAAAAAATAGTTTTTAAACAAAAAAAGAAATTTTTAACAAAATATATCAATTTTTAACCAAATAGGTAAACTTTCAACCAAAATGTTGAATTTTTGAACTAAAAAGGACAGTTTTTAACCAAAAATAGAATAGTTAAATTTAAAGTTGAACAGAAATTTATTTTTATTTAAAAAAAAAACGAATATTCTACAAAATACTTGAATTTTCAACTCGAATTACAAAATTAGTAAAATTACTATTATTTTGATTATTATTTCATAACTTCAACGCGTTGATTTTTAATCAAATAGTTAAATTTTTAGTTACAAAAATTAGTTTTTAACCCAAAACAGAAATTTTCTAAAAAATAGATCAATTTTTAACCAAATAGTTGAATTTTCAAAATGTTTATTATATTATTTTTAATACTATTTCAAAACTTTAACTCGTTAATTTACAAGCAAATAGTTAAATTTTAAGTTAAAAAAGTTAGTTTTTAAACCAAAAAAGAATTTTTCAACAAAGTACATAAATTTTCAATCAAAAAGTTGAATTTCTAAACTAAAAGAATCAATTTTTAACCAAAAATAGAAAAATTAAATTTTTATTTAAAAAAAAATTAATTGTCAATAAATTAGATGAACATTCTACAAAACATTTGAATCTTCTACGAAAACGTTGAATTCTTTCACCAAACTGTAGAATTTTTTAGGACAATAAAGACGAATTTCATGTATAAAAC
>JAABKJ010010696.1:0-10910 GCA_011634705.1 Andricus grossulariae
TTCTATGTCGCAGTTCTCTTGCCCTATACCTTCACCTCCTAATAATTCTTTAAAAGAGTCTTTTAGAGCGTCTACTAATTGATTATCCTTAACCGTACACAATATGCTTCTCTCCAAATTGCTCTTGGGAGCATGCGTTCCAGTCCTACTTCGATTCTTCGGAGATCACTCTTGGTGAGTAGGTTCATTTTGAGGCATTTTAGCCGGACAGACGCTTTTGACTCGATGACTACCTCGCTTGACGCCACGATGAGTTCTTCTTACTGCAATGAGGAATGGGTGGACTTCGTATCGTTGCTGGACATAGATCTGGATTCGGGTATTGCTTTTAGGGATAAGACTGATGATTTGGCGGAGTTACGGTTGAATTTGGCTAGTTGTCATTTTTTGTCCCTGTGACTGGCTTCGAGACGTGGTTATCTTTACAGATTCTCCAACAGCTAACATAAGTAATAGGACAGACTATCTGACCCTTCTGTCCATACTCTGGCTCGATTTGTTGGAAATCAGGCCACTTGGCGGGACGTATCGGGCTCTCCTTTTGGTTTGCTTGGATCTCTTCACACTTGCACATTACCAGAAAGGAAACTACGGACAAGATCACGAGGTTGGCCTTACCTCCCACCTAGTATCTTAAAGGGGTTTCCCATTACCGACTTCCGCGCCGTTTGTCAGCGGGACTTTGAATATTGGGCGCCATCAAGCGGGACCTATGAAAAGCTGGGAGGTTCTCGGGCCGATGATTTTTCTCGCGTTTATATGAAAACACCAAGGCCATGTTTCCAAGATGCAAGTTTGCCAAGAGGATACGCGAACCTCATCACGAGACTAAGAACTTTTCACATCTGCACGAATGATCACTTTATCCGGATGGGGTGGAATCTTCCTGCGGGTTGTGACTGTGGCTCTAAGATTAGGGACTTTACACAACTCCTCTACCAGTGCCCTTTGGTTGATTTTGGTCGATCTGCGCTGCATCCTTACATAAATCAGATCCGCCCCGGCTTGCCTTCTGAGACTTTCGATATTAGGAACATAGTATTTAATCCCACTGCAGAATCAGTGTGCGAGCTAGTGCGCTTTTTTGGGGGGGAGGGGGTGGGGGCGGGGAGAGGGTGGCAACATGGTGATTTAACTTCGATGTAAGTTCTGTCCTGCGTGGCCAGTTCCTTCTCCTGTCCCTATGCTTTGCATGAACGGATCGGAACAGGCGGACTGTCTATGAGGGATAGCTCGGAACTTGAAGAAACTTTGCTCATCATTTATCCTAATTTTGAATTGGAAGTGGCTGAGGAGTTCCTGTGACGTTTGAGAGGTGGACAATAAAAACTGATATTAACGAATTTGCATGGCTTTTACAAAGAAGAAGAAAGATGGCCAAAAGTGCCATAACTTGCTGAGAGATGATTTACTTCTTCCTCGATCAACATATATATGGTCCGGATGACAACAGGCTTTTCACAAATCTTCAGCCTTCAAAAGACTAAGAAAAAGTAAATTTTTAATTAAATATTAATGAAAATACTTTTTCATTAGAACGTAATCTTCATTCTGTTAAAACCTTACCAGACCCACATTACGATTTCTGCACGGGCTTCTGTACGTCCCTCTTTCTTAAGCCTACCCTTCCTCTTCACAATTTTCCTCTCCCTATTTCTTTAGTCACCCTTCCTTCATATATCTCTCCACCCCCAGAATATTCCCCCTACTTTTTCCACTCACATAACTCTTTTCATATTCTTCAGCCTCTCTCCATAACACTTCCCTTATACCCTCCCATTATTCCTTCTAGCATACTCTGTATTCAGTCATCCCTTTCTTTCCTGCTGCGTATTCTTTTATTTCTCCCTCTCATCTGTCAATTGCTCTCCTTCTCTCATCCTTACCATTCCCTCCACTTTTCAGCCACTTCTACTCTGACGAACATCATCCCACTCCTTTGCTTCTTAGATCCTTTTTCATATAGACTTCATCTCTTAACCTCTCCCTAACTTTTAGATACAACGGTTGCATTTACAACCAAATAGTTGAACTTTTAACCAAAATAATTAACTGCAACCACTCAAAGTTGAATTTTGAACCAAACAGTCAAATCTTCAAGCCAAAAAGGCGAATTTTTTTGGAAGACAGTTGAATTTTCAAACAAGAAAGTTCGAGAGAAAGATGAATTTCCAACCAAGAAATTTTCTACCTAAAAAGATGAATTTAAAATCCAAAAGAACGAATTTTCTCTTAAAGAAGACGAGTTTTCAACAAAACAGTTAAGTTTTCGAACAAAAAAAACTGATTTTTAACAAAAGGGTTGATTTTTCAAACAAAAAATTAATTATCAATCGAAAGTTGCATTTACAACAAAATAATTGAACAGTCAAGCAAATGGGAAAATTTTTTTACAACATAGTTAGATTTTGAACCAAATAGTTGCATTTTCAAGATAAAAGATGAATTTTCCAATAAATGGTCGAATTTTGAAACAAAAAAGATTCAACTGCAAACAAAACCAGTTGCAGTTTATAAGAAAAAGTATTATCTCGGAATTGCTGGGGATTGTTGTTTAAAGAATTAAAAACATGTATAAAGGTTTTCAAAAATATTAAAGATCTACACATATATTAAAATAATGTAAATATTATCTTTGCATAAGAAAAAAATATTTATCAGTAGCTACCTGTTACATATTTTCCTGATGAGTTCTAAATTGACTTCGAAACATGTTCGTTTCCCGTAGTATAAAAAATACGGAGAAAGAGTAAGGAAAAAAGAGCGAGGTTGGTTTGGTTTTCTCTTTCCTTTTTCTCCATTATTTTTTCTTTGTTATATAACTGTCTCTAACGAGCCGCTCAAACTGTTTCTTTTTTAACATACTTCTCCCATTTTAAGTCTTTTTGTGCAATTAGGTTACACAAATCGCCTTTTTTGAGTTTATGTCTTTTTAAATATCTGATTTTTGGAAACTTACTTCTTTTTAAGGCTTTTTGTGCAATTCTGTTACACAATTTGACTGTCCTTAAGTTTGAGTTTTTAAAGATTTCTTTCTAAATTTAATAAACAGAGATAATAAGTCGTAGACCTGGCTGCCGTGTTCTAAAGTTAGGTTTTGGTCAACTCTATAAAATATTCATTGGATTCTAATTTGAGCATGGTTTTTGATAGTGATGACGACTCCTCCATTCCATATCACTCGAGGTCGCATTTTTTATCGCTGTAAACCGAACAAACGCGACATGACGCTGTACACCGCCTAACCGAAACACTCTTGTCCTCTTTCTCTTTAAAAGAATTTTCTTCTACTCTGTTTTATTATTTTTGCCAAAAATTCTATCCTTTTTTACTGATTTTATAACTTTTTCCCCTACCCTTCTTCAAATAATTGAATGCTTTTCTCAATTGGAAAAAATATTTGTTAAGAATGGGAGGGAAATAGAAAAAACCGGAATAAAATTTGAGAAAAAAGGAATATTACTTACTAATATTTTCGTCTGACATAGCGAAAATTCCTTGTGACAAAACTGCAGAAAACATTAGGAGGCTCAAATAAAATTGTATTTTCATTTTAACAAGAAATTATTGAATTTGGATGAATAATCGAAGGAATTTTGCTGTTACCAATTTTTGCAGAAGATTTGCAACTTTATGAGCAATGTTTGTACGACTGAGAATTTACATCATATTCTCATTTACTCGCGTAAGCTTGTGGCCTTTATTAGCAATATATCATTTAGGGATTACTTTATTGTATAATTTTTTTTGCAATATCTGTGAACATAATTTAAATTTTAACTTCTTAGAAATGTAAATTAAATAAAAAAATGGAACGGAAAGAAACAGAAATTAAAATTTAGATCACTGATTGATAACATTGTAAACTATGTTTGTACAACATATTCTGATATTCACTTTTAATCTCAGTTATACAGAAAACATTTGTGCATAAAAAATCCCCAAAAAACTAGCTAAGTCTCGGATACGAGAAGATTGTATGAGATGATCATGTGCTTTCGCAAATAATATGCGAACTTCCAACAAAAATTATAAAATCAAAGTGAAAAATCCTAAACGGTTCACCACTTTTTCTTCATAAATAATTTATGAATTACAGTCACATCATTTTAGCATATTTTATTTTACAATTTACATCATCTGATCTAAATCTTATTCTATAGTGACTTATGCTAATTAAATTAAATCTACTTCCACAATCTTTTTTTATCGATGGGAATTCTTATATCGATGAGATATGCTCATACTCTACCGAAAAATCTATCTTTTTGAATTGAAAATACAACTCTTCATCAGTTGCATCTATTCCGGGAGAAAATCCCTGAACTGAAGAAACCTTCTTCAAATTATTATTAAATATCACAATGATAAACTAATTTTGTAGGATAATAATTATTGATTATTAATTAGTAATAATAAGAAAATACACAATTGAATAAAAAAAGGCTCTGGTCATATGAATATAGTGAAACCCAGTAATTTTTTTGTAAATTCATATATTTTGTCTTTATAATTGACTCTGAAATTAGTTTTGAAGACTATTCATGCTTGAAATTACCCAATTATGTTCGTCTTGTTCCATAAGGTTAACAAAAACATCTGGAACGTTGCCAATATCCCTCGTTCTATGCAAAAGAACACCAATCAGTCGCTTCTTATAAACAAGAGGACCACCTTCATCACCCATGCAAGTGGCCCTTCTTTTACTTGTATCACGAGTACAAATATATCTAGGTTCGTGAACCTGATGTCCACGTATTTCAGCACACTCTTCTTGGGAAATTAAAGGTAGATGGGTTATCACTAACTTCTCAGGAAATTTAGGTGGGGTCCTAAAATAAGAGAAGTAAGAATTTTCCTAAAGCATCTGCAAGAAATAAGGGAACTTACCCAGGTCCTACGTTGGTGCACCCCCACCCGGTAAACCAAGCACTCGCAAATGGAGGTATATATCCCGTAAACAGTTCAATTTTGTTATTGCCAAGTTGGTGAAACTCTATCGGTGGAACTATTTTGAACATCGCTGTAAAAGATCCATTAAATCAGTTCAATTAAAATTAATTGATCCTCTTAATTCACAAAATGTCAGTTGGTTACTCTAGGATTTTATATTTAGAAAATATTTTTTTTTTTACGTGGAGAAGATCGTTTTTAGGAGAAATACCTAAATTGCTCTCTGAGAATGCCATTCTGTTTGTAACATTGTGATGAATTCCATGGTTTCTCATTGGTGAACCAGATAAAATGGAAAATGTTACATGACTTGCTAATGCCGTAATACAGGGAGACACACTTAAAACAATATCATGATCCAATATAATGCCAGCGCAATGACTAAAACCATCTTTTAGAATATTGACAATGTAGGGAGATCTTTTAAGCAAAACTGGCATTTCTCCATTCTGCATTTTATCAATTACACGTTTTTTACGGATAAGCAGATCCAATGATTCGTCTGCAAAAATTATGCAAATTAATGTATTAGTATCATGCATGATTATTTCCTGCAATGACGTAACTGAAATTCGTGACGGCCTACACCTCTCAACACCCTCTCGCCCCAAACATTCTTCGCAATGTTCCCTCCTCCTCGATTATAAAGATCGCTATTCTTTACAACCGGATCCCTTCCTTTTGATCTACTTTTCTATCCAGTTCTCTAGCCCCTCCTTTATCTTATTTATCACCCATATACTTTCCTCGATATCATCCCTCTTGACCATCTCCCAAATCCTCCATATAAAGTTCCTGGCCCCTTAGCCCTTTTTTCTTCATTCCTGTCTACATCTACAAGGGTTTCTGCTGTATATGGTTACGATAATTAATAAGCAGTCGCGAACAATTTTCCAGGGATGATACCGTAGGACAAAGCTTCAAAACCGAGGTGTCAACGTACCAAGAGGAGGAGGCTTCATGGCGCGTACAGTCTGCGAAATCAAGCTATCTACCTCTCGGTAAGTGGATATGAACGTAAAACGCTTCCCCAACCGCTACTTAAACAAACCGCAGACGAAAAGCAGAAATCAAAGTTAAGGCCAATCGCGGAAAACAGGCAATCCCTGAGCGATGATAGCGATTTCAGGACAAGTAGGAACATTAACATCCAGATTCCTCTCAAGCCCCAAAATTTGGCTGAAGTGGATGCCTTCCTTCGAGAGGATATCTCGGATGAGTCCGATCTCTGTACTATCAATTGTTCAGTTTATGGTGCAGAGAGAGCTTTGGCTGATTCAAATTGAAGGCTAAAATCGACGATAGATCAAAAGACGATTGCATTAACTAAACAAGAATATTGGCTGGGCCAGACAGAATGCGTCCCGTGTTCAGTGTATGATAGCCTACATAACATCTGGGAGGCCGTTAACCGAAGGGGTCCGAAAGTTCGCTCATGAACTGAGGATCTACCATCACACATTGAACTAAATTTGAATGAAAGTTACTGACACTGAAGCAGCACATTGTTGACAAAATACGGGCGTTATCTGACGCAAGGATGAGAATACATGCAGAAGAGGGAAGGGTGGGTCAGGGAGAATCAACAGTTTCTCGCTGACCCATTGCACCTCGTTAACGATTTCTCTGTTTCTGTCAAAAATCCACCCAAGCCCGGCGAGGTAGAGACTTTTTGGAGAGAGGTATACAAGATATCAAAACTAAAAATATCATCTGCTTCAAGGAGCTTTGCAACAACCTCATAACTCATAATGTCTGAGGAGGAATATCCATCAATCACGGCCGAAGTAGTGAAAAAAGCACCTAGGGGCACGAAGAACTTCTCCGCTGCAGGACCGACTGGTATCAAGAACTTCTGGTGGAAGAAGTTTACTTCTACGCACCAACATTTGGCCCGTATTTTCACCACATACTTGAAGTCGGATTATACTCCTACCGAAGAAAGGCGACTTGTCCAACCCAGAGAACTACAGGCCAATAACTTGTTTAAGCACGCAGTATAATATCTTTACAGCTATTCTAAATGACAGGATTGTTCAAAGAATTGAGCCTGTTTTAAGAGAGATGTATGAACAAGGTGGCTTGAAAAAAGATGTAACAGGCTGCCGAAAGAACCTGCTAATTGACAGGTGCGTCTGCATAGACGCAGCAACTTACCAGCTATTCAACATCTTATAGACTTATCATATATGTCTGTTGGAAAGCTTGAAGGTTCATCCACACATATTGAACCTCTCCATTATTTCTGTCATCCCCTTCTTTAATGAAGTCATCCCCCTCCCAATTTCAACCTCATCCCACTCTACTTAAAAGACGTCCTTGCCAACCTCATTTACTCACCCCCTCTTCCTGTTTTCTATATACTATCTACAACCCCTCTGTCACCTTTTGCTCTCGCCACACAACTTAGTTCTCCTTCTCAAAAGTATTTCCTTCTTATTTTGTTCTGATTTTTCCCATCTGCATGTCCCCCGCTCTTACACGAAAACTCTACACCCACTCATCCACCCTTGTCCATTTTGCAATCCTCTCATCTAAGCAGTCCATCCCTGTCTTCCTCTCCTTCTCACCATTCCTTCCACCCTTCAACCCCTATTTTCTTCCGAAATACGTCCTACATCCTTGCCCCTTACCGGTATTGGGCCCGGATTCTAATGCGGATAACTTCATGTTTCACGCTGAGAATTCATAAAAAAGATAAGTTAATACAATTTAAATGTGAATAAAAAATTATTTTTTGCAAAATATTTGTAATGGAACTGAAATATAAAAAATGTTATATTTGCTTATTTTATAAATCTTGATTACCATATTATGTAATTTGACACTGATTAGTGAACAGTCTTATATAATCGTTCTTATTTCTACTGCACATTAAACAAATTATTTGTAAAAAGTGTGTGTAATTAAACGTTAAGTTCTCTGCTATCGTATTGAATTGCCCCTTTTTAGCTCGTATTAAATTCTATGATAAAACAGATTTAAATTTATTGAAAGTTGTTTTGTTTTAAAGCTTTAATCACTAGTTACAAAATTTTTACAGAATGTTCTTTAAATTAGGAACTCTGACGATAAAAGACACTTTTATACAATAATTTATCTGATCATGTGAAAAAATAGGATGAAATATGATTCGAAAAACAATATAAATATTGTGCGCCTAATTATGTAAAACCCTTATAATTTTCTGAAACTTAATTTTTTTTTGAAAATTTTGTGGAAGTGTCATATAAAAATAAACGTAAAACAAATAAACATCAGAGTCGACAAACCTTACGACATTTCACATTATTGTTCGCTTGCCCTATAGGCACTAATTGGTAGCAGCGATTCAATAAACTAAGGTCATCGTAATATTAAAAATATTACTAATTTATCTTTCATATTCCTCCGAAATAAAGTATTTAAACCATATTTTCGTTCATCAATGTTAAGAATAGGTTAAATTAAATTAAATTAAATTTAAAGAAAAGAAATAATACAACTTACCAATATTCTCGTCTGATAAAACGAACATTTTTTGTGAAAAAATTGCACAAATCATTAGGAGACTCAAATAGAATTGTCTCATCATTTTAGCAAGAAATCATTCAATTTGATGAATAGATGATATTAAGTGACGGCGAAGAAACAGAGAATTCGACTATTATAACGATACTTTGTTTGCGGTGATTAACTTGGAAAAACCTTGAATATGCTTTAATATGTATGCCTTCAATATGTATCATTGCCTACAGATGCGTCACTTGACAAATAATCTTTTTACACAACTTGCAATTAGCAGTTAAATTATATTTGTTTTTACTCCCGTATGCTTGTGGGCTGTTTTACTAATATATAATCTGAAAATTATTCAATGTCTGTTGACATAATTTTTTCTGTAGATTTTAGTGATAAAAATCTTAGAAATTAACCTTTAATTTAAATTAAATTTAATTTCGAAAGCCAATCCAATTTTTAAGCACCTATTTACAATTAAAAGAATTAAATGTGGAAAGATTCTAACGACATAAGACTGATCAGAAATTGAAGGAACTTTCGTTAAATGATTATTGAATAATAAAATTAAAAAACTAATTTTGTAGACTATCAATTAATCATTAGTAATAAATAACACAAATTTGATATATTAATATATGTATATTTTATGAATATAGAAGAAAATAGAGTCAAGAAGAAAAATAAAAGCCGTGAGCATATTATTAAACTAAAAACCAGTAATTTTTTGTAAGCAGTAGAAATGATATTAGGACGATACCGGATTACAAGGATGCCCCAGTTTTCACAGCGTGCAAATTAACTTTTTTAATAAGTTGTTCAGCTAATGTTGAAGAAAATTCATTATTTCATTTACCCAATTTTGTGCGTCGGGATGATTAAGGTTAGCAAAAACATCTGGATATCTTCCAATTTCCAGCGTTCGATAAAGCAGTACACCAATGAGTTGTTTATTGTAAACTAGAGGACCACCTTCATCGCCAATGCAAGTGGCCCTTCTTCTACTTGTATCAAGAGTACAAATATATCTCCAATTAATATGAACGGGACCGTTGTGTATCTGCGCACACTCCTGCTGTGACATTAGGGGCAATCGGGTCATCATTAAATTAGGAGGGAAAATAGGCGGGCTCCTGAAATGAGAGAAATAAGTATTTTTTAGAGCATTTTCAAAAAAAAAAAAAAAGATTAAAACATACCTAGGTCCTATGCTAGTGCAACCCCATCCACTGAACCAAGCATACGCATTTGCAGGTACAACTCCCGTAAACAGTTCAATTTTTTCATTAGGACCTTGGTGAAGGTCAATCGGTGGAGCAATTTTCAATACCGCTGTACAAAGAAATTCGTTAAATTAGTTTCATTGCAATATGAATTGGTCCTCTTTAATTACAAAATGTTACCATAATATCCTTTTACGTCCAAGGAAACGATAGAAAGGATATTTAAAAATAACCAGGTTCTTTCAAGCTCTATCGGACGATTTTATTAGAAAAGGTTTTCAACGTTTCGAAAAACTATGGGAACTATAATGTTGTAGTTACCTAAATTGTACACTGAGCTGAATATTCTGTTTGTAATGTTGTGACGATTTCCCTGATTTCTCTTTTGTGAACCAGATAAAATGGAGTATTTTATAAAAATCGATACCTTAACACAGGAAGGCGTAGTTAAAATGATAGCAGAGTCTAGTATAATGCCAGCGCAGTGACTAAGACCATCTTTTATAATATTGACGATAAATGGAGCTCTCTGAAGCGACCCAGGCACTTGGCCACTGTATGTTTTATTAATTACACGCTTTTTACGGATATGCAGCTCCGATGATTCTTCTGAAAGAATTAGGCAAAATAATCTATTAGCTTCATGTATAATGTTTACTGCAATGACGTGACTAACATTTTTTTGACCTCCTACCCAACCTCCTCGCCAACCTTCACACCCCTCTTACCCATTCTTCCGAACGCGCACTCCCACTCTCTCATATGCACCTAAGCCCCCCAATTTCATTCTTCTCTTCTATATGCTTTCCGATCGCCCCTTCTTCATCTCCCATAAACCCCTTCCTACCTCTCTCTTGTATAAATCCACCCTCTCTACTACCCCATGCCTTCTATCAGCATCTCTCAGTTATCCGTCCCTCTGTCCAGCTATCATGTCCACCTCACCTACTCACCTCCTCTCCCGCATGGCCTCTTTCACCTTACCCCATTTCTCTTTTCTATTCTATTTTGTCACTCTTGTCCCACTTCTCTTTCAAAGAAACTTTTTCGACTCTGCTTCATTATTTTTTCTTCGCTCAATTAAAAAAAATACTTCAACAAAATGGGACAAAAACAAAATCGACTAAAATTAAGTTAAAACAAAAAAGAAATATTACAGTCGAACTCGGATTTAACGTCGGTTTTGGGGCTGTCCTTGGACCTGACCTACTCTAACTAAACCGGATTTAGCTACGT
>JAABKJ010010697.1:0-10910 GCA_011634705.1 Andricus grossulariae
TAAATTTTCAACCAAAAAAATGAATTTTCAAAAAAAATATTCATTTTTTACAAAAAAAAAAAAAAAAATTTCAACAAAATACATGAATTTCCAACCAAATATTTTAATTTTTAATGGAATTTTCAACATAATAGTTGAATTTTCAATCAAAAAAGGTTAATTAGTCTCCAAAAAGATTAATATTTTAGAACAAAAGAAAAAATTTAAACAAGATAAAGAAATTTTCAAACAAATAGTTGAGTTTCAACTGAAGAAGTTCAATGTTCAACCAAACATGAAATGTTTGAATTTTCATTTGAAAAAAATTAATTTTTCAATTAAAAATGAACTAATTTTTAAGCAAAAGAAATTAATTTTAAACCAAAAATATTACTTTTCTACAAAAAAAGATTAATTTTTAACAAAATATACGAATTTTGAACTAAAAGGTAAATTAGTCACCAAGAAGATTAATTTTCTACCACAAAAGACAAAGCTTCAACAAAATACAGAAATTTTCAAACAAGTAGTTGAATTTTCAACTGAAGAAGATAAGTCAAAAAAATTTTTTCTTATAGATATTTAATCTTTTTAGTAGAAAATTAATTTGATTGGTTGAATATTTAACTGGTTCCTTATAAATTCATTTTAATTGCTTGAAAACTAACTGAAAATTAAACTATTTGGTTGAAAATTCCATTACAAATAAAAATATTTGGTTGAAAATTAATTTATTATGTTAAAAATTATTCTTTTTTAGTAGAGAATTAGTCTTTTTGGTTGCAATTGCATTTATTGCAATTATTTCTTAAATTTAAAATTAAACTGTTTTATTTTTTGTTGAAAATTTATTTTTTTAGTTGAAAATTCATATATTTTGTTCTATTCACAAATGTGACATTCTTTGTCACTGCTCTTCAACTGAAACTGTAATTCTTAATTACATTTTTTCCATCGAGTTTTTCAAATTACCCTATTGCACACCTATTTTTTCGAGAAAGAAAGATTTTCTTGCTATAATAGAATTTTATACAAGTTTTCGATATTTCTGTACAGGATCCTCGGAGGATCCTGGACATGTTTCTGGATTTGAACCTGCAATATAAACCTTTACCAATTTTATTATCATTAATGTTGTTATCTCCTGTGGATAAAAAACAGAATTGAATTTTTTGTTGCGGGTAATTTTAAAGTGAGTGAAGTTGAATTTTTCACCTCGAAACAAAAAAAAGATGCAATACAGTTGACACGGTAACCATACTCAATGAAGATAATTTATTATTTTTTTTATTTATTGTTGCAGGTAAGGATTACTCTAAAATCGGTATAAAGGTTACGTCTCGAGAACACCCCAGCTGAAAATTCCTGTACAGTAACCTCAGAGGATCCTGGACATGTTCCTGGACACGATTATGCACACGAACCTGCACAAGTAATCTTGACGGTTCCTGTGCAGGAATTTGGCGAAGGAAACTGTACATGATTCAGTAATGGAACCTGCACCGAAAAAGGAACCCTTGAATGATCGAGTATAGGTTCATCTACAGGTTCCTTCTTGAAGTAGATTGAGGCGCTAAAAAGTTGCTTTCCTTTTATTTCCTTGAAGATCGAACTTACTATCGAGAGAACCAAGCCACTAGCGAACCCTCGCGGATTAGTTCCTATGCAGGTTCATGTATAGGATCCTGAGCAAGTTCCTTTACGTGAACCTGCGTCTAAAATCACTCTGTGAAGGAACCTGTACAGGAGCATTCAAAGGTTAGCTTGCATACAGGTTTCTTTGCAGGATCATCAACAGTCTCCATCGGCAAATTCCTGTGCATGAACCGTCAAGATCACATTTACAGGTTCTTGTGCAGGTTCGTGTCTAGCAACAAGTCCAGGATCCTCGGAGGTTTCTGTACAGGAATCGTCAAGATTAGGTTAAGTACAGGTTCGAGTGCCGGTTCGTGTGCAGCAACAAGTCCAGGATCCTCCGAGGTTTCTATACAGAAACCGTCAAGATTAACTGTGCAGGTTCGTGTTCAGAAACATGTCCAGGGTCCTCCGAGGTTCTTGCACAGGAACCGTCAAGATTACGTGTACAGGTTCGTGAGAAGTTTCGTGTCTAGCAACATGTCCAGGATCCTCCGAGGTTCCTGCACAGGAATTTTCAACTGAGAAGTTTTCTTGATAGACAGAGTTATATCAAAACTTCTGTGCGGTAAAGATTTAATAGAGTTTCAATGAGAAAATGTAGACAGAAAAGTATAATATTTATCGACAGAGTGTTCCAAGATTGTATATAGCACATAGAATCAGATAGAAGTCTTGAGCTCTATTTCTTCGTATGGTGTAGGGTTGTATTTTAATATTTGTAATCGAGTAGGCAATCGAATATTATATTTAAATACCTCCGTTCTTCCAAAAGTCCATTCCACGCTAATATTTTCCGTCACTCTAGTGAATGTATTTGCCATGCAAGCAATCAGCATATTAAGTACAACAATGACGGAGATAAATTCAAATGCTGTAGCAAACACGTAAATATTATAATTTAGTATTTCTAGAAAGCGCGAAAGGGTCTAATAAAAAATCAGTTCAACGTAAATACATATATAATTAATTTACTCGCAAATGCAATATATCCGATAAACTCGGTAAAAGTATGCTTATTGACAATCGTTTCCGTTTCCGATTCGCCTGGAAGATTTTCGATAATCACATCAGCACTCTCAATAGCGCTCAAACAAAAAATAGCCCAGAATAAAGTCTTCAGGGTGGACATAAAGCTGACAAAAGAATCGACTTGTTGCACTTTGATTTTTGAGTCATCGTCGACAAATACCATTCCTTGATAGTACTGATAAAACTTTGCAAGTCCTTGCGAATAAATGATGAACGTATACGAGTTTTTGAATAATTGTAGCATTTTATGATATTATGATTGTAGGCATTTCAAAAATACTTACCTATCGAGAAGGCCATTATAATAATGAAAAAAATGACGATGAATTTGGTAACATCAGTGACCATACTTCCCAAAGAAATTTGAAGATGACCCAAACGATAGTCGAGTTGACAAATGAAAAGTAATTTGAAAAATGCCATAATTGTAGCGATACAAAAAATTCCTTCTGATATTAGAGTTGGGTCGAATTTGTGCCAATATTTCCTCTCAAGATCACGTTGACCATTTACTTTTATGTCTATTGCAGCAGCAATCCACAGCAAAAATACTGTGATAAATAGACTGAGCATTGTAGCTTCATACCTGTATAATTGTGCAAAAAATTCAATTTAATTTTTCCACATTTCTTCATTTAAATTGCGCTTTCTTTACCAGTTCCGGAGTGTTCGGAAAAACCGCTGCATGCCTTGAATCATACACAATCTAAATGTCGACCACACGTACGATAGCACGAATATTATCAACACTATTTCATATCCTGAAAAAGGTTTATTTCATATACTGCGAGTTAACATTCTAGATTATTCGGTTTTAATTATTACAGTGTTGACACTAATAGTGGGCCTTCGAATATTAAATAATAAAAATAAATATTGAACTGGTCTCTGGCATGAAGCTTCTTTTGATATACACTGGAACTTGGAATTAAGGCGTCCGAGTTTATGACCTTCCGAGAATTGTTGCCGTGGCTATTACGGGCTGAGAGTAGAGCCCCTCGGGGTCGAGAGGGGGTCGCTCAACCATGCGTAACCCTCAGCAGCGTAGGAACAAAAGGAGCAGTGCGCGGGTACTCACGCGCGTATATTGCGCAATATTAAGTAATGGTTCATACGCCACTGACTGTTTACGTTTGGACTGTCTGGATTTACGCCGAGGTCACTGCGATTAATGCCCCAGACCCGTCATATTTCCAAGTTCCAGTATATAAGGTTAAATATGCTATCAAAAATTGGGGTTAATAGTCCAAATTGCGTGACTTAATTCTGATATTTTTCAAAATGTTTTAATGACAAGTAAGTCTTACAATCATATAATTGTATAACTTTTTTGGTTGAGAATTGATCTCGTGGTTAAAAATTTGATTATTTTCTTGCAAATTCAACAATTTTCTCTTCAAAAAACATTATTTATCATTTAAGATTCAACTGTTTTGTTGAAAATTGTGTTTTTTTTTTAATTTAACCATTTTGGTAAAAAAATCAACTACTTGACTAAAAAGTAAGTACTTTTAATCTCAAAATCTACTATAATATTTTTGTTCAAGAATTTTATTGATCTCTTTTGGTTAAAAATTCTACTATTTGGTTGAGAATTTAATTATTTTGTTAAAAATGCAACTATTTTCTTCAAAAGTCATCTTTTTTTGTTGAAAATTCATCTTTTTTGGTCAAAATTTCAACTTTTTTGTTGAACATTTGTCGTTTTGGATAGAAAATCCGTTCTTTTGGATTGAAAAATCGACTTTTGGTAGAAAAGTAATCTTTTTTTATTGAAAATCCATCTTTTATGATTAAAAATTCTACTATTTGGTTCTAAATTCATATTTTTTGGTACAAGTTTGATCTTCTTGGTTAAAAATTCATCTTTTTGGTTGAATATTGATATTATGTTTTTGGTTAAAAATGTATCATTTTTAGTTGAAAATTCGTTTATTTTGTTAAAAATGTATCGCTTGGAGTAGAAAATAGTTAAAAATTAAACCATTTTGTTGAAAATTCAACTTTTTTGTATAAAGATTCCAATATTTGGTTGAAAATTCATCTGTTTGTTTTAAAATTGAACTATTAGGTTAAAAATAAATTTTTTTAGTTGAAAATTAATGTTACGATAGAAAAGTAATCTCATTAGGTAACAAATAATCTTTTTGGTTAAAAATTTTACTATTCTATTCTTGGTTAAAACTTTATCTTTTTAATTGAAAATTCGTGTTATTTTGTTAAAAATTTGTCTTTGTGGGTAAAAAATTTATCTCTTTAGTTCAAAATTCCTCCATTTGGTTAAAAAAATTTTGTTGAACATTTCGTCTCTTTGTTTAAAAACGAAATTCCATCTTTTTTAACTAAATATCCAACTGTTTGTTTAAAAATTAATCTGTTTTGGTTAAGTTCTCAATTATTTTGTTGAAAATTCGCCTTTCTGGTTCAGAATTAAACTATTTGGTTGAAGATTCGTCTTTTTTTGTAGAAATTTAATCTTTTTGGTTGAAAATTTATCTGCTTGTTTAAAAATTGATTTATTGTGTTAAAAATACATTTTATTTATTTGAAAATGAATGTTTTAGTAGAAAAGTAATCTCATCAGATGAACTTTCATCTTTTTGGTTGAAAATTTATCTTTTTGGATAGAAAATTTATTTTTTTAGTTGAACATTCCTCTATTCGGTTAAAAAATGTCTGGTTGAAAATTGAATTATTTTGGTAGAAAATTCGGTTTTTCGGCTTATAATTCAAAAATTATTTTTGTAATTAATTTTTGCTGTTAAATATTCATATCTTCGAGTTGAAAACTTAACTGTCTTGTAGAAAATTCGTCGTTTTCGCTTGAAAATTCAGAATTTTGGATTAGATTTTTTTCTTTATTAACTAAAAAATCCTGCTTTTTTTGAAAAATTTAACTCTTTCACTGAAACTTCCTCTTTTTGGCTTGAAAATTAATTCCTGTTGGTTGAGGATTCAACTAGTTTATTAAAAATTCGTATTTTTTGGTTGAATTCAATTTTTTTTGAATAAAAATTATAGCATTTTTTGGTGGGAATATTAAGTATTAAATTTTTCGTTGAGAATTCATTTTTTTGGTTGAAGATTTATCTCTTTGATTGAAAACTTGACTATTCTGTGAAAAATTCTTTTTTTTTTGTGAATTAATTGTTTTCATTGAAACTTCAATTATACCATTTTTGACTCAAGATTAATCTTTTTGAGTTGAAAACTCAATTATTTGATAGAAAATAAATCTTCTTGGTTGAAAATTCATCATTTTAGTTGAATATTAATTTTTTTTAAATGAAAATGTAACTATTCCATTTTTTGATAAAAATTTATAATTTTTAGTTATAAATTCAACAATTTGGTTGAAAATTCATGTATTTCATTGGATATTCGTGTTTTTTGTATAAAATTAATCTTCTTGGTTGAAACAGAGTTGAAAATTCAATTATTTGGTTGAAAGTTGAATTATTTTGTTTAGTTTAATCATCTTTTTAGTAGAAAATTTAACTATTTTATTGAAAATTCTTTTTTTTTTATTTGGTGAAAATTAATGTTTTCAACTGTAAATTTATCTATTGCATTTCTGATTGAAAATGAAGTTTTTCAACTATAAATTTAACTAATTATTTAAAAATTAATTTTTTTGATCAGAATTAAATGTTTGGTTATAAATTAAAATTTGTGTTGAAAATTAATATTTTTGGGGTGAAAATTCAGCTGTTTTTGAATAAGAATTATAATATTTTTTGGTGGGAATATTAAGTATTATTACACTATTACACTTTTCGTTTAGAATTCATGTTTTTTTTTGAAGATTCATCGCTTTGATTGAAAATTTAACTATTTTGTGAAAAATTACTTTTTTTTGTTGTAAATTAATTGTTTTCATTGAAACTTTAATTATACCATTTTTGGTTCAAGACTAAGCTTTTTGAGTTAAAAATTCATTTATTTAATAGAAAATAAATGTTCTTGGTTAAAAATTCATCATTTTAGTTGAAAATTAAGTTTTTTAAATGAAAATATAACTATTCGATTTTTGGATAAAAATTTATGATTTTTAGTTTGAAATTCAACAATTTGTTTAAAAATCCATGTATTTTATTGAAAATTCTTTTTTTTATTTGGTGAAAATGATTTTTTTCAACTGTAAATTTAGCTATTCCATTTATGATTAAAAATCAAGTTTTTCAACTATAAATTTAACTATTTGTTCAAAAATTAATTTTTTTGTTTAGGTTTAAATTTTTGGTTGAAAATTAATATTTTTGTGTTGAAAATTCAGCTGTTTTATAAAAAATTATTCTTCTTGCCTTAAAATTGAACTTTTTTTTTTTTATCAATCTTTTTAGGTTTAATATTTTATTATTTTCGTAGAACATTTGAGTGTTAAGTTTTTGGTAAAAAATTTATATTTTCGGGCAAAAAATTAAATTCTCTTTTGGTAGAAATTTGATCGTTTTTGGTTAAAAATGCAAATTTTTTGTTAAAAATTAATCTGTTTTTATTGAGGATTCAAATATTTGATTGAAAATTGGTATTTTTTCGCGTCGAATTCAACTGTTTTTGATTTAAAATTGAAATATTTTCTTGGTTGAAATATCAACTTTGTATTATAATTTTTGTTACAAATGATTTTTTTGTTGTTGAAAATTCAACTACTTGGTTGAAAGTTGAACTTTTTTGTCAAAAATTCATCTTTTTTGTTATAGATTCATCATTTTAGTTGACAATGTACTATTTTGTTGAAAATTGAATTATTTTTTCAAAAATTCAGCTATTTTGTTGAAAATTTAATTATTTTTTTGAAAATTGAACTGGTTTTGTTAAATATTTGTCTTTTTGGATAGAAAATGGAACTATTTAGTTGAAAATGCAACTGTTTCTGGTTGAAGTTCAATCTTTTTTAATTCAAAATTCGACCATTTGGTTGAAAATTCATGTTTTTAGTTCAAAAATCAACTATAAGATGTTTCAATTGCCCCTGCCTCCTCCAACCTCACAAGAAACTTAAAGTCTTAAAGATTAATTGAGGAAAAAAAATTTTAATCAATAAAAATTTCAATGTTAAAACGATTACTTCAGAAAAATTATTTTTTGAAGGACAAAAAAAATCTGCCTCAGCCTGGATTTGAACCAAAAACGGTACTATCTATGAGTGGAGCATTAACCAATTACACCACCGAGGCCTCAGCAGATTTTTTCTTGTTCTTCAAAAATTATTTGTCCGAAGTAATCGTTTTAAATTGAAATTTGTATTAATCAAACGTTTAAAAACGCGCATGCTAACATCATTAAATGTTAATAACATCTTCAAAATATTATTTAGGCTAAAAACTTGTTGATAAAAAAATTGTACAATTTTGGCAGTGGAGAAATACGTATAGTATTCCCCTGTAAAAAGGTAGCTATGCAGAACAAGAAAGGATCTACCGAGGCCTCGGTGGCGTAACTGGTCAACGCTCCACTCATGTATAGTGGCGTCCCCGGTTCAAATCCCGACTCAGACAGATTTTTTTTTCGTTCTTTAAAAAGCATTTGTCCAAAGTAATCGTTTTGACTATAGCCATACCAGTGTTTGGTGGACCTCTCAATTGTTCCTTTTTATCACGATTAGATTGTAGAAAAACAAAAAGAAGAAATACTGCATAACTTGCAAAATTTGAAAGGAATTTGTTAACTGGCATTTTCCAGTGTTTTGCTTTATTCGATTTGGGAGCAATGCAAACTATCGCTGCAATAATTGGTAGCATGAAAATTCGAGGAATGATCAAGAATGTTTTTGCAATGGATGATTTATTTTTCCATTCGTACCAATCGCCAATCCACTTTTTCTCAATCACCTGTAATTTGCATTAGGAGTTAATTAATTAATTCGCAATAAGAATACACAAATTTAAATGATAAAAATTTCTAATTAATTTATAGGGAATACCTGCTGTACATTTGGATGTGCGACGAATGTTTTTTGCTTGCAATCCATTGCAAGAACTAATCGTGGGTATGGGATTCCGGTTGAAAAATTAATTCCGGCTCTTTGCTTCAAAATCAATTCTACCTCTTCAGTTGTACGAGTGCATCCGATTAATTCTGTCGCAAATTGTGAAACGTTCTATCAATAAAAAAAGAGTCATGTTTTCGTAGCAAGAAGAAAAAAAATTTTATTTGCATTATCAGTATAGAGAGCGTCATAAAACAAATTCTTAGTTACATTTTCAACCAAATACATAGAACATAAACTGCCAGGGCCACCTGAATCGTTTCCAATGGGATGCATAATATTGCGCAATATACTCGACAAACCATTCGAGTATGTTGCGCAATATTATGTAGTCACGCACTGCGACTCTTCCGAGGCTAGAGTTGCAACCGTCTCTCGCCCTGCGCGCTCAGAAACTGCGTGGGTCAGCATTTCGAAATTTTAGCAAATTAGATCAATTTTCAACCAAATAGTTGAATTTTGAACTGAAAAGGATAAGTTTTCAACCAAAAATGGAACAGTTAAATTTTCAGTTAAAAAAAACTAATTTTCAAAAAAAAAGAAGAATTATAAACCAGTTGAATTCAACGAAAAAGATGAATTTCCAACAACTAGTTGAATCCTCAACCAAATAGACGAATTTTCAATTAACAAGATTAATTTTCTGCACAAATAGACGAATTTTAAATGAAATAGTCAAGTTTTCAAAAAGTCAAACTGTTTAGAAAACAGTTTAATTTTAATCCAGAAAAGAAGAATTTTCAACAAGAAAGTTAATTTTTAATAAAAAAAGATGAAGTTTCAAAGAAATAGTTGAATTTTCATCTGGAAAAAATAAATTTGTAACCAAAAATTGAATCGTTAAATTTTCAGTTTAAAAAACTTATTTTCAACAATAACAAAAAAAGAATTTTCAACCATTTGTATTTAACTAAAAAAAACGAATTTTCAACAAAATAGTTGAATTCTCAACTAAAATAATAAATTTTTAAAAAACTAAAAAAAAATCTTACAGAATAATTCATTTTTTTAAATAAATAGTTTAATTTTGTACCAAAGTTATTAAATTTTCAACCAAAAATATGAAGTTTTTACAAAACAGCTAAATTTGCAACAAAAAAGTTCATTTACGACTAAAAAGTTGAATTTTCAACTAAAATGATAAATGTTTAATAAAAAATAGCTTTTCAAGATAAGAGTTTAACATTCAACCAAAGAGTTGAATTTTTTATCAAAAAGTTTATTTAAAAAACAAAAAGATTAATTTTTTACAAAAAAATAAAAATTATTGACAAAATAAATTAATTTTGAAAATGAAATAGTTAATATTTCAGTCAAAATAATTCATTTTGAACCCAAAAAACGAGTTTTCAACAAAATAGTTCAATTTTCAATAAAAAAAAAGATGACTTTTTAACAAAATGGAATAGTTAAACTTTTGGTTAAAAAATTAATTACTAATTTAAAAAAGACCAATTTTCAACCAAATAGTTGAATTTTCACATCAAAAAGATAAATTTTCAACTAAATAATTTAATTTTCAACTAAAAAAATTAATGTTTAACCAGAAATGATATAATTAAACTTTCGATTAAAAAATGATTGTTTAACAAAAAAATCGAATTTTTAACCAAATAGTTATATTTTCAAAAAAAGAAATGAGTTTTCAACTAAAATTATGAATCTTTAACCAAAAAAATTAATTTTTGACACAAGAGTACAACTTTTTATGAAGTAGTTGCATTTTTCACCAAAAAGATGAATTTTCAATTAAGAAGATTAATTTTCTACCAAAAATATAAATTTTTTACATAACAGCTAAATTTGCAACAAAAAAGTTTATTTACGACTAAAAAGTTGAATTTTCAACTAAAATGATGAATATTTAAAAAAAATTACTTTTCAAGATAAGAGTTCAACATTCAACCAAAGAGTTGAATTTTTCATCAAAAAGTTTATTTATTAAACAAAAAGATTAATTTTTTACAAAAAAAGAAAAATTATCAACAAAATAGATGAATTTTGAACCAACTAATTGAATTTTAAAATTAAAAAAATTGATTTTCAACTAAATAGTTGAATTTTGAACTAAAAAATATAAAATATTTAAAAAAATGAAGTAGTTTATATTTCAGTTCAAATAATTAATTTTGAACCCAAAAAACGAGTTTTCAACAAAATAGTTAAATTTTCAAACAAAGAGATGAATCTTCAACAAAAAAGATGACTTTTTAACAAAATGGAATAGTTAAACTTTTGGTTAAAAAATTAATTACTAATTTAAAAAAGACCA
>JAABKJ010010698.1:0-10909 GCA_011634705.1 Andricus grossulariae
GTATTAGAGGTAAAGTGACCCCGTTGTTGCCTCCATATTGCCTGTCACGTGACGCTGTGACGTCATGATTTCAGATCTCAATTTTAGCACTTTGTTGGCATATATGCATCTGTAATTCATAAAAAATACACTTTTTTCTCATTTTTCGTTAAAAAATAATTAATTTTGTAACCAATGTTTGAATAATACTTTTCACTTGATCAATTTTATGCATACCTTACATATTTTCCCTGTGAAATTTACCTCCAGATTATCTGTTTTTGAAAGTGAATTTGGAAAAATTATATGTAAAGGAACTATTTTTATATTGGTTATGCCTTATTTATGAAAAATTGTGTTGAGGAGATTAGTTTTTCAACATTGTATTATTAAATTTAATTACGTAATTAGGCAATGAATGAAAAAACTAATTGCGTAATGGAATAACTGATTAAATGATTGACTGATAAATTACTTAGCATCAGAAGTTGCAGTACATCGTAAATTGGTTTATCAAGTTTTGGAGTTTTTGATATAAAAAATACAATGTTGTAAAACTGATCCCTTTAATAACATTTATGTTATAAATAATGAATATATAAGCAAATTTAATATGTTTAAACAAGGAAGTTTCATAATTTTATTTTTAGAACGCATTTTCTCCTTTCTGTCGATAAGAACCCCATAAAATCAATAAAATAATATACATAACAAATTTTGTAAGAAAATAAATTTTTCGCACAATTTATATTGATCAAAACATTTAAGAGTTTCCTTAGGAAACAAAGTAGTACCTACAAATATTATAATCTGTCGACAATGTTGTGATATTAAATGTTTTTCTGCTTTTTCCAGGTAATCTATATGCATATTCTGGAAAAATAGGTATTATTTGAATAATAGTGAAATTATCCAAACAAATTATTAAAGGTCAATATTTAACATTCAACTAATTTTATTCAAATTTCTAAGTATTACTAGTTTTATATAATTTTATACTTTTATTAATTATATTACGAAATATATATTAAATTGTGATTGTGATTAAATATTGATTATTCATATATATGCCAATTTATTGATATATTACATATTAATAATAATTAAATTACTTTACTATAGTATTATTATTATTAAATAATAATATTAAGTTATGTTTTAAACATACCCAGCAAATAATTTCGCATTAGTTAGAAATGTCCTCTTACACTGAAAATCAAATTAGCAATTCATAAAAAGTAGTTTTCCCTCAGTTTTCAAACCTAACCCTTTAGAATTGCATTGCTGTCCACTGCTGATGATTTCAAAGTTTCTCGGTATAGTTTTTCTCAGGAGCAAAACTCCCACTTCAATCTTTAAGTTTAGAACCTCAAAGGCTTAAATCACGAACATTTTTTTTTGTTCAGTACATGAGCTGATAGACCTTTTTTATGTACCTGCTCTCCTCCAAAGTCAAATACTAACCAGTTGCTTCTATAATCCTTCATTTTATGACTAATTGAAAAGCAGTCGCCGTCCACCCGGAATAGGTACACTTTCGCCGTGCAGTATTTTTTTTTAAAGACAGCTTCAGAGTTTTAAACATCAACTGAGCAAAACGCTTTACTCCTGGTCCCTGAATTATTATTATTTTTTTTTTATTTTGTAGCTTTATTAACGTGACTTCACCTATAAGCGATGTATTTTGAAAAAACTGATCAAAAGTAGTTTCCCCTGAAAAATAGGTCAATAGTAGTCAACCTTGGGAGGCTATAACTCATAACCTATTGGGGCTCTGTCATTGTTTTGTTTATAATCACTCGAAATTGCGCCTACTTAATTTTTTGTCCAAACATTTTTTTTGCATAATTAACAGGTTTCAAAGTAGAGATACAAACTTCAGAATTAGATTTGTTGCGCTTTTTTTTAAATCGGGTTTTGTTGAAGTCATAACTCGGCACCTGTTAGAGATAGAAGGTTCTGTTTTTAACTTTCTTAGAAATTTATCTATTTTAATTTTGCTGTTGGACATTTTGCTCTAAAATACAATGGGACGGATCAGTCTAAGCAAACACGATTTTTGTAAATTTTTACCAAAATATTGCTGGGACGCGTCGTACTCATTTCTAGCAAATTGGGAATTTTTATCAGAACCCCTCAATAAACGGGTTTAGACAAAAAACCGGTTTACCTATTCAATACGCTACAAAGAACTTTTTCCATACGAGCTGTTTAGACTAATATTAAATAGACCAGTTTCACTTTCATCTTTCTAAATGTACTTAACGCTCGGACACAAACTGTACCCTCTATATCGCGGTAATATATCTTTTCACATCAAAAGCCTTTGAAATGACCCAAATGTGAGACGATTCACTTTTATGTGTCCAGCGGCATTTCACACTCTCACACATGCTTTACCCTACGCAACGCGGTTATAAATGTTTACTTATAAAATGTCTTTGAAATGACTAAAAGTTAGACCTAAATGTAAATGAACCTATCAGGCTTTCAATTGTTCTCGTAGTCACATTAACCATTATGTCCCAACCGAAATAAGCGATATAGCCACCTAACCTCCTGCTCCCTTTCTCTCTTGAAATACCCTTTTCATATACCGGGTCGAAATATCTCTACTCTTGCTTCTTGTCGTTTTATCTCACCATTCATCTTGCTCCCAGTTCGATCTCCCACGAGTCTCTCAAAGACTCGAGAAGTGAATCGAGGTCCGAGGTTTGTGTGCCCAGCGCTCGAACTTCCGGTTCGATGCCTCGTTAGTTCGTAGAATTAATTCTGCTCGTCGAATTTTAGCCGACCCACTTCCTCAAAGCTCTGTTCCTCCTTCTTTCGGCTATCGTCGTTCATCCAGATTCCAGACGTGGTCGCACTCTCCCGAAAGAAGATTGAAAGAATTTCAGCAATCCTCTGAAATTGCCTCTTCCTTCCATCTTCTCTCCGACCGATTTTCAATAATTCGAATAATTATTTTTATAGCCTGCAAGGCACGATAACTATTGGGTTCAAATCTAGGTCTTATTAGAAGCGACACTTAGATTTAAAGGTCACTTAAAAACGCGATTCTATGGGCTTCAACTTTCTTATAATTTATTACGATCGGTGAGATTTTTCAGAATCTCTGGATGTCCAGAGCCAGATCTTATAAATGTATTTGTTATATTTGTTAGCATTATTTTATCATTTACAGACTATAAGTAGAAAACAATCTCGATACATTTATATTCGTTCAAGACGGAATAAAAGAACCGGAATTATGACTGCTGTAAAATAAAAAGAGCTGTTACCTACAACTTGGGAAGGCTCACAGCACCAGCATCTATGGGCAAACGAAGTGGGGTCAATTCATTTCCTGAATATCAGAGTTGTGCGTGGTTACGTCAATTCTGATCAAATTTAGTGAAACTGTAGTGATGAGTGAATAAAGGTCATATTTAAATTGGTTTTCCAAAATTTGCGAAATTCAGGGAGTTATGGCATTTTGAGTTTTTAACCCGGACTTTTTTTAACCTGTATATCCGACATAGCTGATTGACTCGAAGTTATTTCCGTTGGTGTCAAATAGAAGTTATAGTCATTTTCAATAATATTTAAAGACAAAAATCAAACAGAGGTTACAGAAAGTTTCGGAGATCAATATGCAATATCCATAGGCGATAGGGTGGTTCAAGAAAAGCAAAGTTTGAATTTCGTGTGGTAGAATGGCTTATTTTGTTAGGTTCCACGCAAAGGTATACGTAATTCTTTTTTTTATCAGACAATAATGGTGACAATGGTGCTGCCCAGCCTCTCTATTTCCCCATGAGGATAACTTAAGGAAAGCGACCAGTTTCTACAAATATGAGACTGGAAGGCGTAATTTTCCACAAAGTGAGAGCAAATTACAAGTACCTATAAAAATGACTTCCCCAAATGTGAAATATATACTTATTGGGCAATATAAAACGTCAGGACGGTCGATTCCATTTGTTGTTAATTGTTTAAATCATTTTCTTTTGTTTAAATGTAACTTTTGACTGGAATATGGAAGAAAAATTTGGATTTTTTTCAAATTTGTCAACAAACTCGAGAGAATTCTGGTATGTCTTATATTTGTACCTCTTATCCGTGATTCATTAAACAATTTCCATTGGTTTGAACACTCTTTTTCGACCAAATATAAAAAATTTACAACTTCTATGAGTAACATGAACCAATTGATTTGAATAAAAGATAGACACGACCCATTTGCTTTACTGTTAATTGTTTGAACAATTTGTCATTGTTGAAATGTAACTTTCAAACCTTTCCACTTTTTCTGAAAGACATTAATTAATTAGTTAATTGTTCATATTGATTTTGGGCTTGAACTAATCAGTTAATGTTACTCATAGAAGGTGTAGCTTTTTGATATTTTGTCTAAAATAAAGTTTAAACAACTTAAAATTTCTTAATCTATTTGGGATAAGTGAAAACAATACCAGACATACAAGAATTCTGTCAAGTTTATTAAAAACTTTGCAAAATATGCCATTTTTCTGCCTTATTAAAGTCAGAAATTACACTTAAACAGTAAAAAATTGTTCAAACAATTAACAACAAATTTAATCGACGGTACTGTTTTCTTATATTGCCTAATTAGTTTAGCTCGTTATGAGGGTACCATATTTGACTATACAAAATGATCTGTGAAAACAATCAGCACAAAAGTAATCTTTCTGAGCAATATGCCGTAAAATAATTCAAGGGTGGCAGTTCATACGTGCCTAACTGCCGAAATCCGAGTTTTACGGACAACGTAAAAAATTGTATAATATTAACGCGTTTAATATTGAACCAAAAGCTAACAAATGGTCCCGAGGTATTGTCAAGCTCTATTGAATCGTAAAAGGAGCGCTTGGAAAAAAGAAACTATCTCCGGAAAACCCTTCACAAAGCAATGGCGCGTTTAAAAAAAAAACGCACGACCTGAAGGAGAACGAGCCGTATAATTTTTCCATTTTCGAATCGTGAAAGGAACGTCTAGAAAAAAAGTAATCGTGAAAAATGAACATCTTGAAATGAGCAATCACTTCAGAGAAAACCCTTATGAAATGAGCGGCGTACCCTCTAAAATGACGGATATGAGCCAAATCCTTTTCGGGTTAAGCGTGACTCATTCGGTTCTAGCCTCGTTATAGTGTCGCGAATCAAGGAGTTCATATGAGAAAAGTGAGAGGGAAGTGCACAAGGAGGTAAAAGGGTAGGGGGAAGAGATTTTTAGAATCATCTAAAATTTCCTTCTTGCTTATTTAAACAACATGTTAGTTCCACAACACTGCTCCGACCCAGGTAGCTGATCCATCTCTCTAGCAATCACCCCAGGCGAAGAACATTACAGAGTCACCATGTGCCATAGAACACGTAAAAATACGTAAGCTTGCTGATGATCACCTACTGAGATCCATACTCTTCACTCTAATCACATCATCAAAGTAAAGCTCTGTACGCGAACCCATGAATATCCATGGTCTTTCGATTCAGGCGTCTCTCACTCTACTGGCACACTTCATCACACGTTTCTTATAAACTATTTGTCGCAACACTTTCCTGTACTGGCATACAACTTTAGCTCCCCTTCCGTCCATACATTTTCTTATGCAAACTTTTGTGTTTCTTTGGCTTTTTATATCTTTTCGACTTCGCGTCTGATTCATAAATTCCCACCATTTTTTTTTTTCTGCCATTGGGTACGCTACTATTTACCCTACCTAAATATAGTTGTTTCGTCAATCGTTCTTCTTCAATTGTTTTAAAATTTTCAAACCATCTCAACAAATTTTTTTCATTCTTGTTAAAAAGTGTTTCCTCTGCAATCTACGCCACATTCTTTGAGAATCCTCTCATTACTGACATTACCCATTAGCGTTTTACCGCATACACTAGACTGGACTAGGCACTTACGCCAGTATGCAAAATTCCAACAATTTTTATATTTATAAACAATTCTTATAAACCAATTTATTTATATCGCATTTTTCAATGCAGTACGTTTTTCTTATCTGTGGAATCACTTCATTTTATCTCACATATATTATTATCGCACAAAATAAAATGAATTGACCAGGCCGAAAAAAAATTCTAGTTTCGAAATTCCAAAAGAAGTGAATTTGTTTATAAAAATGGTATTTAGCCATTAAAATTGTTTTCGCTTAGTTCTTGGTCATAATTAGTTATTAATTGTACATAATTTAACGACGACATCAGTATAAATAACGTATTCAAATACGAAAAATGCAGAACGTGCTACTTTTCATACATTTCTTTCTGTATAACAATGAGAGAAATGAAGAAATTAACTCCATAATGGAAATTTATATTCATTGAGAGTAAACTTACAGATTCTATGCATTTTTGAGATAACACCAATAAATAAAGCTAAGCATATAGGTAGTACAAATATGAAAAATCGGCCTTTGGAGTTTTTCTACATAAATAATAAATTAATAAATTCAAAAAAATCGACCTCGACAGACAGGAAATACTTAAAAATTAATATCCCAGAAACTTTCAGACTTTCCGTCAATTCGTTTTTTAGTCCACGCAGGAACTAAAAAGGAATCAAAATTGGGTCTTGAAATTCAAAATCCCGTAACCCTGTGAGTTTGTGAATTTCTGGAAAACTATTTTATCTGGTGGAGTCCACATCAACTGATCACGGGAACTTACGTGTCGGAATGGGATTTGGCTGTAATGTAGGATATATGATTGTCTAGGGATGAAAAAAATCCCACCAAATATTTTTCGACAATTCGAAACAATGGCGGAGATATGGAACTTTTACTTTTCGGAAAACTTTTCTTTTGAATTACGAATCTTGGGTTCTAAGTGACCAATTTAACTTTTCGACGTCTGAATTTACTTGTTTTAAGACACATTTCCAAACAAAACATTTTTTTTTTTATTGAAATTTTGTGAAAACAATAAAAATGAAAAACTTGTTTCTTAAGAAATGCCCCTTTATGAAATTTGATTTCTAACAGCTCCGGAAAATCCGAGCACCTTCGAAAACTCCGGCCTCGGAGAAAATCTTTCCATTATTCCCCCACCCCACCCTCTTGTCAGCCTCTTGTCAAACCACGATTATCTTCATCATGTTTAAATTTTTTTATAAATGAAAATTAATAAAATTCTGCATAGATCGTTTACATTCGACTTTTCACAATAGTTTTTTAATCCTTTTTTATTTCATAAAGAAAATCACAACAACCAAAATTTTTGACTTTTAAAAAATACCGCTCGTTATAAAATATTTAGATTCATTCAAAAAGATCTAGAATCAATGACACACAAATTTACCAATGTTTTTCATTAGAACTGTAAAAGTTTACACATTTATTGAATTTTTTATAAACAAATGAGTGGAAGAGAATAATTTCGTGGTGATTAGCAATGTTTGGTCACTTAATTTCAACTAAATTTTTACAATGTATATACAAAAAGGGTTTGTGAATTGGCTGAATGAAAATTAATAAATAATTTTTTATATAGTAAACAAATTATTATTTTTTATTATGAGAGAAGCTCGTGAAACGCGCAAAATTGGTCGTATAAATTGATTATTTGCCTTAATATTGATGATTATTATTCGATGCGAACGTTACTTGCTTTAATAGTCATTATAACGTAAATGATAGAAAATTTTTAGTAAATAATGACATATAATGACACTATTATCGATTGACCAAATGTGATGGCAATGAGTCATTGGCAATTGATTTTAACATGAAAAATGGTTTTTTACTTTATAAGATAAGATAATACGACGAGAAACCTTCATTTATAAAATTGTTGATGACAATAATAATTTCTCACAAGAATACTTGTTGATAAAATTTGTTCACGATCAAGAAAAAAAATCATTAATTTTCATTAATCCAACTCGCAAATCCCTTTTGTCTATAGATTCTAACAATTTAATTAAAATTAAGTGACTAAACATTGCTCATTCTCGCGAAATTATTTTCATCCACTCATTTATTGATAACACATTCAAAAAATTCTTCAGCTTCTACAGTTCTGCTGAAAAAAATTTCTCAATAGTTGTGTCATTCATTCTAGATCTTTTTTTATGAATCTAGAAATTTTATAACGAACGGTACTCTTCAAAAATAAAAAATTGTTGTTGTCATATTGTTTATGAAATAAAAAAGCTTGAACACCTTTTTTTAAAAATCGGATGTCAATGATGTATGGAGAATTTGATTAAGTTTCATTTATAAAAAAAATGTCAATATGATGAAAATAATTTTGTTTTGCAAATTAATTTGTCCCCACTTTTATTTACCCTACTGAGCCGTGCCGCGCCATAGAAGTGACCAGTGGCAAACCTACTCCTATAATTTCGGGAATCATAGAACAGAATTCTACCTTTCACTGAGGAAAACAAAATTAAAAATAATAAATGCGTTTTTGCGAAACGAATTTTCCATTTTTATTTTTTTCCCCAAATATTTCGGAATTTCCAAAAAAATTTAATTTTGAAACGTATTTGAAAGAAGTAAATTCAGACGTCAAAAAGTTAAAGCGCTCAATTAGAACCCAATATACGTAATTAAAAAAAAAAGTCGTTCAAAAACTCCAGGCCCATATCTCCGCCATTTTTTCGAATTTTTGACAAATGTTTGGTGGGACTCTTTTTTCACCACGAAGCAATCATATATCCCGAATTACAGCCTGATCTCATTCCGACACGAACATATCCGTGATCAGTTGACGTGCACAGTAAAAAATAGGCATTCAATTGTATCCGAGATCCTTTTTTGGGCGTTCTAATATGATCTCACAAATAGTCTATTTGAGTACCAGTTTATGTCTTGTTTAGTTTGCTAACTTCAGATTGCTAAATTATCCGAGATAGCGAACTAAATTGATTCAGAGGGTGCATTGCTTCAATTGTTTCAAACTTCAATATTATTACGAATTCCGTGAATTCCATGAATTCCGTGAATTCCATAAATTCCGTGAATTCCATGAATTCTGTGAATTCCGTGAATTCCAAAAATTCCATTAATTCTGTGAATTTCGTGAATTCCTTAAATTCCATTAATTCCATGGATTTTTTGAATTCCTTGAATTCTGTGAATTTCATTAATTCCATGAATTTCCAGAATTCCTACAATTCCATGAATTTCGTGAATTCCTTGAACTCCATTAATTCCATGGATTTCTTGAATTTCTTGAATTCTGTGAATTTCAATAATTCCATGAATTTCGTGAATTCCATAAATTTCGTGAATTCCTTCAATTACATGAATTCAGTGAATTTATTGAATTTGTTTAATTCCGTGAATTCCATGAATTCCTTGAATTCCATGAATTCCTTGAATTCCATGAATTCCTTGAATTCCATGAATTCCTTGAATTCCTCGAATTCCTTGAATTCCTCGAATTCCTTGAATTCTGTGAAGTTCATTAATTCCACGAATTTCGCGAATTCCTTCAATTGCATTAATTCCTTAAATTGCGCGAATTCCTTGATTTCCGTAAATTTCGTGATGTCTTTCAATTCCACGCATTCCGCGAATTACGTGAATTTCGTGAATTCCTTGAATTCCATGAATTTCATGAATTCCGTGGATTCCTTGAATTCCGCAAATTCCTTCAACTCCACAAATTCCTCTAAATGAATTCTATTGATTTCGTGAATTCCGTGAATTGCTTGAATTCCATAAATTTCGTGAATTCCTTCAATTCCAGGAATTCCGCGAATTCCGTGAATTCCATGAGTTTATCGCATTTCCTGAATTCCATTTATTCCGTGAATTTCGTGAACGCCATGAATTCCTTGAATTCCACGAATTACTTGAATTGCATGAATTACTAGAATTACATGAATTAAGTGAATGTCGTGAATTCAGTGAATTCCTTGAATTGCGTGAATACCTTGAATCCCTTGAATTACATTAATTCCTTGAATTCCATGAATTCCTCCAATTCTACGAATTCCATTAATTCCGCGAATTCCATTAATTCATTTCATTATGTGAATTCCTTGAATTCCTTGAATTTCTTGAATTCCATTCTTCCTTAGATTCAGTGAAATCCTGGAATTCTGTGAATTCCATGAATTCCGTGAATTTCGTAAATTCCGTGAATTCCTTCAATTCCATGTATTCCTTGAATTCAGTGCATTCCTTGAATTCAGTAAATTTCGTGAGTTCACTGAATTCTTTGAATTCCATAAATTCCGTGAAATTCTTGAACTCTGTGAATTTCGTGAATTCCGTGAATTTCGTGAATTCCATGAATTTCTTGAATTAAGTGAATTTGAGTAATTCATTGAATTCATTGAATTCATTGAATTCCTTGAATTGCTTGAATTCCTTGAATCCCTTGAATTCCATGAATTCCTTCAATTCTATGAATTCCATTAATTCCGTGAATTCCATAAATTCCATGAATTCCGCGAATTCCATGAATTCATTTCATTATGTGAGTTCTTTGAATTCCATTATTCCTTCAATTCAGTGAAATCCTGGAATTCAGTGAAATCCTAGAATTCTGTGAATTCCATGAATTCCGCGAATTTCGTAAATTCCGTGAATTCCATGAATTCCTTCAATTCCATGTATTCCTTGAATTCAGTGCATTCCTTGAATTCAGTGAATTTCGTGAATTCACTGAATTCTTTGAATTCCATAAATTCCGTGAAATTCTTGAATTATGTGAATTTCGTAAATTCCGTGAATTTCGTGAATTCCGTGAATTCCATGAATTTCTTGAATTAAGTGAATTTCGGTAATTCAGTGAATTCCTTGAATTCCATTATTCCTTCAATTCAGTGAAATCCTAGAATTCTGTGAATTCCATGAATTCTGCGAATTTCGTAAATTCCGTGCATTCCATGAATTCCTTCAATTCCATGTATTCCTTGAATTCAGTGCATTCCTTGAATTCAGTGAATTTCGTGAATTCA
>JAABKJ010010699.1:0-10032 GCA_011634705.1 Andricus grossulariae
GGGCTACAAGAACCTTTATATAAGCGCCTGCCGTCTACTTTGACGAGTTTTTTTTGTATCCCAATTCACTAATAAATTGATTTAAATCATGCCAAAATATTCATTTGAAACCATTTTTTTCATATGAAAATAAATTCATTATGAAATTTTGTTAAAAGCGGCACTCATTACTCTAATTTCAAAATGCAAAATTTTTAATAATAATAGTAAATGTCTTTTGTTTATATTATATTCTTATATCATTTTATTTTACTGTTTCTTTGTATTTCGATATTTTTTTGTATTCTTATTAGATCAGTTTATATATTTTATTTTTATTGCACATAAAAATACAATAAAAAAAATTAATGGGAAAAAATTGTATTATATTTTTTGTTCCGAATTTTTTACATTCAAGTATTTTGTTGAAAAGTCATCTTTTCATTCAAAAATTAAACTTTTTTTTGTATTTCGAGTTAAAAATCAATTTTTTTAACGGAAAGTTAAGCATTTCATTTTCGGGTTAAAATTTAATTTGTTTTTTGTTTGTATTTTAATCTTAATCATTTGAAAATTCTACTATTAGTTCCAAATTTTAGTATATAAAAAACACCTTTTTGGTCTAAACTTAAGTTTTTTTGTTGTTAAAAATCAACTTTGCCAACGGTTAATTCAATTATTCTATTTTTGGGTTGAAAATGATTTTCTTTTGGTAGAAATTTAATTTTGATTGCTTAGAAATTTAACTGTTTGCTTAAAAATTAAACTGTTTTGGTTAACAATTTAACTATTTTGTTAAAAAATCGTCTATTTTGGTTGAATTTAACTGTTTTTTATTAAAAATGAAAATCTTTTTTGTTTTAAATATCGACTTTTACATTTTTTGTTGGAAATTTTTTTGTTTTGTTAAATTAGACTGTTTTTAGTTTAAGTTTAAAGACTTTTCTATATTGAAATATCAACTATTACATTTTTTGTTAAGAATTAATCCTTTTTGATTGAAAATTCAAATACTTGATTGAAATTTGAACTTTTTTGTTCAAAATCCAAAAAAAAATTTCAAGATTTTGTTCAAAACTTTACTGTTTTGTTTAAAATTTGTCTTTTGGTATAGAAAATTGATGCTCTTGGTTTAAAAATTCATTTTTTTGATAAAGTGCAACTGTTTTTAGTTGAAATTTATTCTCTTTGTTCGAAAATTCTACCATTTGTTTTAAACTTATTTATGTTTTGCTGAAAATTCATCTTTTCGTGTTTGAAAATAATTTTTTTTCTAAAACATTCCAGTTTTTACCTTTAAACCTGATCTTTTTGGGGGACAAAATTAATCTTTTTTTCGTATAAAAAGTAAAGGGTAATGATTTGATCAAAGATTCAACAAAATTGTATAAACTCGTTTTATTAAATTTTATTAGCATTTATTATGATCGCAATCGTTACTCGAAATTTTGAGGTGATATTAGTTCACGTTTAACAATTAGTCGAAAAATCTAGATAAAGGGAAAACCAAATCTATGGATTTCTATATATAGTAAATAGCACTATTTACTAGAGTAAGGCGTACAGACATTTTTTTAAATTATGTTCAGAAACATGAAATTTTTTTGATAATTTGACATACGTACTAGTAATTTAACAAAATTGTAAAAAATTAATTTTCGTATGATATTTTTCTACGAGATAACGAAACTGTGTATACGTTTTAATTCATGATTTATTAATATATAATATATATATAATTATTATTATTTTTGTATATAGTAGTAATAGTTTCTTTCTTGCATGTTCCCAATTGTTTATATTTTATTTCTTTTCTTGGTAATAACTTCTAATTATTTTTTATAATTCAGTTGTCTCGCGTGTTTAGCAACTAATTGTGTTTAACAATACATGAGTTCAATAATACCTGTTACGTAAATTATGGATCGCTCCTTACAGACAAATCCGATTTAGTTAACAAAATCTCATTTTGAATTAATGTGCAATCCCATTAATACTGTTGTATATTCGATACATGGAAGATATAAATACTCTGAATTCTGATTACCTATTATTAAATTCCATTCATCTAATAAATTAATATCATATATTATTATAGGTTCAATAATAATTATTCTGATTATATCTAATTTAATTCCTCCTTCCTGAAAAATTCATCATGAACTATCTGGGATAAAGTTCAACCCATTAATTTGCTTTAAATAGAAGATTGTATCTGATAAAAATTAATTTTATGCAGAATAATTTAACAATCAACAAAAAAATAACTAATATAACATTTCTTTTAAAAGAGGAAAAATATGGCGATTTTTAACGAAAATATGAACATAATAGGGGAATAAATTTTTTCAAATGAAATAATTGTAAATACCATATAGAATTTTCATATTGAATTTTCAACCAAGCGATCGAATTTTCAAACGAAAATTATTCAAATTCAACGAAATAGTTAAATTGTCAAACCAAAAGGACATTTTTTTTGAAAGACAGTTGCATTTTCAACAAAATATTTCATTTTCAACTAAGAAAGATTAAACAAACAAAAAAAGTAATTATTGATAAAATAGTTGTATCCCAAACCAAATAGATGGATTTTTAATCAAGAAGGATAAATTTTGATCCAAATAGTTAAATCCTCAATCATAAAAAATCATTAAAAAAAATTATTTTCAACAAAGTAGATCGACTTTCAACTAAGTATTTGAATTTTCAACAGAGAAGATTAATTTTCTACACAAAAAAAACAAGTACCAACCCGAAAAATGATTTGTCAACAAAAAAGTTAATTTTCTACTAAATATTTTAATTTTCTACAAAATTGTTGAATTGATAACCAAACCAGGTTAATTTAGACCCAAACAGGTGCATTTTTAAACAAAAGAATGAATTTTCAATCGAAAAAATTAATTTCCGACTAAAAAAGACGAATTTTTAACAAAATAGTTACATTTTCAACAAAAGAGATGTATTTTCAACCAAAATTATGAATCTTGAACAAAATGAATTTTCAACAAAAAAGTTCGACCCAAAAGATGGGTTTTCAATCCGGCAGAATACTATTCTGAAAATGGCATATTTAAATAGTTTAATTAAATTTTTCAGATTTGAATCATAAAAAATATTAATTTTTAACAAACTAGTTCAACTTTCAATAATGTAGTTTAATTTTTAATCAAAAAGGATTAATTTGCAACCAAGAAGATTAATTTTCTACCAAAATGACTAATTTTTAACAAAAAATAAGTAGAAATAGATACAAAATCATTTGTAACTAGAAAAGATCAATTTTCGATAAAAAAATCTATTTTTAATAAAAAAATAAATTTTCAAAAAAAGAGTTCAACAGAAGATAGATAAGTTTATAACCAAGGAGGTGAATCTTAAAAAAAATGAATTTTTAACAAACCAGTTCAAATTTTAACCAAGTAGATAAATCTTCAACTGAAAAAGATGCCTTTTTAACAAAATATTTGCATTTTCAACAAAATAATAAAATTTTCAACTAAATACTAGAATTTTTAACCAAATGAGATGAATTCCGAATCAGAAATTGGTAACATAGTTTATCTACAGCCCCTTATCTGGATTCCTTCCATTGAGAGAAATTACCTTCGAACATGAGGACATGTTTCCCGCCTATTGCCGGGTCTTGTAATTTCCATTAGGGAAAAAGGTATTGGGGCAAAAAAAATATTGTTCACGAGTTTTCAAAGCAGGGTACAAAGCACTTGGTTTTGCGACGGTGGTTACGGTTATATCGTGGTAAAACCGAGTGGAATCGTGAACAAGAGGTCCTTCCGTTTTATTGCCATAGGGCGCAAACAGCATTGCGATTATTTCCTTCGTATGGCACAAAAGGCAGTTTTCACCTCGCACAACGGCGGATACGTCTTCAGAGCGGTTTCTATTTATTTTTTATTTTAGCACTTTAGGGGCTGTTCGAAAAATACGTGACACTATTTAAAGATAAAACAAATGTCCACTTCCGAGCCCAAGTGTTTTTGAATTCAGACCAAAAAAGATCGATAAAAAAAAGTTAGTCAGGCTCGAGGAAATGAGGGTGGAAGTTGACAATTTTAAAGTGACATTAACTTAAAATTGGAACAGGCTTGACTGCGGATTGCGAAAAAGAATTCAGTTTTCATTTTTAAACTGTAAGAAAATCATGCTTTAGAGATATTGGGTGTGGAAGTTGACAATTTTAAACTGACAACTAAAATTGGACAGGCTTGACTGCGGATTGCGAAAAAGAATTCAATTTTCAGATTAATATGTAAGAAAATCATGCTTTAGAGATATTGGGTGTGGATTATTTTGACAGTTTTAAAGTAACGTTCACCTAAAATTGGAACAGGCTTGACTGCGGATTGCGAATAAGAATTCAATTTCCAGTAAGAAAATCATGCTTTAGAGATATTTAGCTTCAAAATACGGGTAAAGAAAGTTTAAAGTAAAAAAGTCGGCTTGGTTTGAGGAAATGGGTGTGGAAATTGACAATTTTAAAGTGACGCTAACCTTAAATTGGAAACGGCTTTTTTGTTATTCTCTAATGATAATACAGATTCCTTACAAAATTTGATTTGTACCATCTAGCATAATAATGGGTATATTTTCTGAAATAAAGTTTCTTCTCACGATCTCTCTGGTAGCCTAATGGGAAAAGCACTTGACCGGCAATCAGAAGTTCTATGGTTCGAATCCCAGCGGAGTGAAAGAAGAAAATCTTTTTTTCTGAAAAAAATTAAATAACAATTAATTCACTTTGTTATTTCGGGCAGAATAAGTAACTTTTTGGTAATCGCGGATCGAAAAAGTAACTAAGTGACTAAAGATTAACCCGTTCGGAGCCCTTTGCCTAGACGTAAAGTCGATGACTACTAGGAAGTTTAGCCACCTGTCGTGATAATATCGCTTGATATCATGTAAATGTTAATTAATATTCATGGAGGTAATTCCCCCTGGCGACGAAGCGGAATCCACGCTCTGCTGGGAAAGTTTCCGTCCGAAATTTACGATCAGCCGCAAAACATATTTCCCGCGAATCGTAGGAACTGCTGCGCTAGCATAAAATGCAGCGTCTGCTTCAACTCCATCGTGCCAGAATGATGATAATAATTTTCTTTGCGGCTGGACGCACTGCAGTGGAAATTTCACAAACCTACATTTTTCCTCGTTTCAACAAGTCGGAAAAACATTTCAAAAATACAATACTTGAACTTGAATACTTGAATTGATTTTATTGCCACCCATCGTTCCAAAATAGTAGATAAAATGATAGCTCCCAAAACAGAGGAAATTGCGTGATTTTTCAAGATAATAGGGGAATAAATCGTTTAAATAAAATTAATGTATAGGTATCATTTTCAAGTCGAAACATATTGCATTTTCAACAAATAGTTGAATTTTCAGCCAGGTAAAATGATAGCTCCCAAAACAGAGAAAATTGGATGATTTTTCAGGAAAATAGGGGAATAAATTGTTCAAGTAAAATTAATGTATAGGGTCCATTCTCAAGTCGAAATATATTGCATTTTCAACAAATAGTTGAATTTTCAGCCAGGTAAAATGTGAGCTCCCAAAACAGAGAAAATTGGATGATTTTTCAGGAAAATAGGGGAATAAATTGTTCCAATAAAATTAATGTATAGATATCATTTTCAAGTCGAAATATATTGAATTTTAAACAAATAGTTGAATTTTTCAGCAAAAAAAAATTAATTTTCAATTTGAGTTTTCAAGCTAAAAAGTCAAATTGAAAAAAAAACACTTGACTTTTAAGCCCGAAAATATGCATTTTCAACCAAGAACGATGATTTTTGAACAAATAAACAAATTAATTTTAAACCAAGTAGTTGCACTGACAACCAAATAGTTAAAATTTTAAACAGGATGAATTTTTAATCAAATACTTAAATTTTCAACAAAAAAAAAAACTTTTTAAATAAATGGTCTAATTTTCAAACAAAAAACAATTAACTTTAATCACTAACAGTTGCGTTTTTAACCAAATAGTTGAATTTTCAAGCCAAATTTGTATCTTCTTCTTCAAAAAGATGAATTCTCAAAAAAATCTGATAGTTGATATTTCATACAAAAAAGATTTCAATCTTAAATTAAACACAGTAGAAAATTCACCCAAAAAGACAAATTTTCCCAAAAGAGTTGATTCTTTAATCCAAAAAGATTACTTCTCTCCAATACAGTTAAATTTAAAAAAAAAATTAATTTCCAACAAAACAGTAGAATTCTGAACTAAAAACGATCAATTTTCTGCAAGAAATAGTATAATTAAGTTCCCAGTTCAAAAATGTATTTTTAACCAGAAAGAAAGAGAATTTTTAAGAAATTGTTAAATATTCAACCAAAAAGATGGACATTCTACTAATAAAATGAATTTTTAATAAAATAGTTCAAATTTTAAGCAAGTAGTTAAATTTCCAGTCAAGAAGATTAATTTTCGGCCAAAAAAGACGAATTTTCAGCAAAATACATCAATTTTCAGCCAAATTGTTAAACTTAAAAAAAAAAGATCAATTTTCAACCAGTAATGGAATAATTAAATTTTCATTTAAAAAATTAATCTTCAACCAAAAAAGAAAGATTTTACAACAAAATAGTTCAATCTTCAAACAAATAGTCGAATTTCTAACCAAAAGAACTGAATTCTAAAACAGAATACTTGTAAAATAAAATTACTATTTTTTATTCTTTCAATCTTTTGATGAAAAATGGGTTTATTGAATTTTTTATTATTTTTTGTTGTTGCAAAAAGCCGATTTTGAGAATAAATGAAATTTTGATTTCAGAATTTGCAGTAGATTTTCTCTTAATTATCTAGCTTTTTTACCTGAAACTTTCTTTACCCGTATTTTGAAAATTAATATATCTGAAACATGATTTTATTAAATTTTTGAACTGAAAATTGAATTCTTTGTCGCAATCCGCAGTCAAGCCTCTTCCAATTTTAGGTTAATATCACATTAAAATTCTCAACTCTCACACCCAATATCTCTAAAGCATGATTTTCTTACATTTCAAACTGAAAATTAAATTCTTTTTTGCAATCCGCATTTAAGCCTGTTCCAATTTTAGGTTAGTGTCACATCAACATTTTCAACTCCCACACCCATTTTCTCGATCCTGCCTAAATATTTTACCTCAAACTTTCTTTACCCGTATTTCGAAACTAAATACCTCTAAAGCATGATTTTCTTACTGAAAATTGAATTCTTGTTTGCAATCCGCAGTCAAGCCAGTTCCAATTTTTGGTTAATATTACTTTAAAATTGTCAACTCCCACATCCAATATCTCTAAAGCATGATTTGCTTACATTTTAAACTGAAAATTGAATTCTTTTTCGCAATCAGCAGTCAAGCCTGTTCCAATTTTAGGTTAATATCACTTCAAAATTGTCAACTCCCACATGAACAATTTGGTTGAAAAATAGCCTATTTTGTTGAAAAATCGTCTTTTTAAATGAATTTTACTGTTTTTTATGTTAAATTAAATTTTTTTTGGGCATTCTATCAACTATCACATTTTTCGTTAACATTTCATCTTTTTTATTCAGAAAAATTCAACCATTTTGTTAAAAATTGAACTACTTTCTTGAACATACAATTTCTTATTGAAATTCATAATTTTAGTGGAAACTTCGTCCTTTTTGGTAAAAAATCTTTATTTTTGGTTACTTTTTTTCACATTATTGTTACTTTTCGGTTACTTTTTTGAGAGAAGTATAGTTACTATTTTAATATTTTTTGAAGCTTGAGCAGTTCCGAGCCCTGAATAGGCAGGAAAAGTAATTAATTGGAAATAAAATCAGGGATCATACTCCGTTCCCTTTTTTCCCCCTTTTCCCCTTTTGTACCATTAAATTTGAAAAATCGCCTGAAACACTTAAAATCTAGAATCTTGATCCAATTTTCCCCTTTTCCCACTTTTTTCCCCCTTATCGGGAAATTACCGGGAAAATTATGAGACCGGGAAGAACTGGGAAATGACCGTACATTTATTTTTTGACCGGGAAGTTTACAAATTTTGAGAAAAAAAAATTTTTTCCAAGTTTAATTTCAACAGTTTTTTGAATAATTAGTTAATTGTTATCTTTTCCAATTATGATATCATTCAATTTCGTATAATCATTTAAAGAATTTTAAAATGCAGTCTTAAAGACTTAAAAAATAAAAAATTAGAAGCGTTTAAAATCGAAAATATAAAATAATAATTGATTTTACAAGACGATTCGAAATCAGTTCAAATTTTAAGAATTTTCAGATTTTAATGTTAAAAATCAAACTGTTTCAATTTTAAAGTCTAACAATAAGTAGTTTAAAAAATATAAACGACCGATTGAAACTTTATAAACTATTACAAATTTTTAAATAACTTCAAAATAATATATTCATAATTTAAGGCTTTTATTAAATTAAAAATATTGCTGTGGCCAAAAATTTGAAATTTTTTAATGAAGAAAAACAACAATTGATTAATATTTAGAAATAATTGACTGTTCATATAAAATCAGTAATTATAAATCAAATATTTATAACTAAACAAAAAACTAAACTTTGAACGTTATAATTTTAATTGTTATATTTGAAAAAATTTAATTTACAAGTAAAATTTTTGAATTTAAATGTATAATAAATAATAAACATATTTTATTCCCAGACAAATTCAAGTAAGTTGTAGAGATATTTAGAAGGTCTGAACATATTCAAAATTAATTAAAAATTTGAAATTATTTCAAATAATTAAAACGAAGTGTCTACGTATACCTTTTTAAAAATTGTGAAAGGATTTAAAAGAATAAAAAACATTTTCTTAATATTCCTAGGAAATTTGAAAATGAATTTTTATTTTGAAAAATTAAATTTAAGAAAATATTTAAAAAGATTTCAAAAATGGTAAAAAATGAATCTGGATGATACTAAGGAAATATTTTTAATTTTGTAGGATTTAAAAAAAAATAGGAAGAATTTGAGGAAGAGTTCGATTCAGTTTAAAAAATGTTTAGAAGTTCTGAAAAAATTTCAAAAATAATTTAGAATTTGAAAAAATGTAAAACAACATGTAGATGTTCCAAGATTTTGAAATAAAATATTGAAGCTCTTTAAGCATTTTGAAGCTATTTAAAATAAAAATGATTCGACTTATAATTTAAGAAGTTTTCAGTTTATAACAAAAATGTAATCGTTCAATTTTTGAAATTTCTATCTTAAAATTGCTGAAAAAAAGACGACTTTTCAATTTTTGGGTTTTCAATCAATTTTTTCAATTTTCAAGCCAAAAAGATGAATTTTTAAGAAACCAGATAAATTTGAACGAAAAAGTAAATTTTTAACTAAAAAGATCAATTTTACTGCAAAAATTTTTAAGTCTTTGAAATAAAAATACGAATTCTCAACAAAATAGTTACATTCTTAACCAAGGAGATGAATTTTAAACGGAAATGATGAATCTTCAAGATAAAAAAATTAATTTGTAATAATGTAGTTCAACTTTGAATGGAGTAGTTAAATTTTTTTTTACCAAAAAAGACGAATTATCAACGAAAAATGTTATACTTGATATTCCAACTTAAAAAGAATTTTATTTTAAACAAATAACAGTGGACTTCATCAAAAAAGACGACTTATTATCATTATTTTTTTTTTCAACCGAATTGTGGAATTTTCAATTTAAAAAGCCCAATTTTAAAGAAAAAAGGCAATATGAAGAAACAAGTTAATTTTTAGCTAAATAGATAAATTTGGGTTCAAAAATACTTGAATGTTTAACACAAAAAGACGAATTTTAAACAAAATAGTTAAATTCTCAACCAAAGAAATGAATTTTTTGAACTAAAATGATGAACCTTCAAGGCGAAAAAATTAATTTTTAATAATGTAGTTCAACTTTTAATCAAGTAGTTGAATTTTCTACCAAGAAATACGAATTCTCAAGAAAAAAAAAATTTATTAGATGATATTCAACCAAAACAAATTTTAATTTTGGATCAAAAACAATATTATTCAGCCAAAAAATACGACTTTTCAACTGTTGATTTT
>JAABKJ010010700.1:0-10909 GCA_011634705.1 Andricus grossulariae
CACTATAAAAATTTGTAAAAGCCTGCCTGCGTGCTCACGCTTAAACCGTATTTATAGATACATTTTGTAGCCCCGTCGTTGGTTCTCTGAACTGTTGCGCTTACTGATTTTCAAATAAATAAATAAATAAAAACAGAACTATTTTGTTGAAAATTCAACTATTCGGTTGAAGATTGTAGACTTTTGTTAGAATATTTATTTCTTTGGTTAAAAATTGAACTAATATAGTAAACAAAAATTTTGAGGCTAAAGAAGATTGTTTTAATTGAGATTTTAACTTTTTTATTTTTGGTTTGAAATTTATCTTTTTTTGTTAAAAATTTCACTATTTGGTTGAAAGTTTAACGACTTTTGAATTTTGTATTTTGATAAAAAATTTATTTTTCTGCTTCAAAGCGGAACTATTTTGTTGAAAATTTAACTATTTGGTTAAAAATTGATGTATTTTGTTAAAAATTTGACTTTTCTCATAGAGGATAAATCTTGTCGGTTGAAAATTCTTGTAATTGGTGAAAATTCAACTATTTTATAAAAAATGTAAATAATTTCTCAATAATTCAACTGTTTTGTTGAAGTCATCTTTTTTCGTTGAAAATCTTACTTTTTTGCTGAAAATCCAACTATTATCTTGAAAGTTTAATTATTTTCTTGAAAATTCGACTATTTTTTTAGAATCATCTTTTTTTGATGGAAAATTGAATTATTTGGTTCAAAATTTTATATTTTTGGTTTAAAATTTGTCAATTCTGGTGAAAAAATTAATCTTCTTGTTTGAAAATTGAACTTCTGAGTTGAAAATTGAACTAAATTGCTAAAAATTCATTTTTTATATGAAGACGCGTCATTTTCGTTAAAAATTCATTTCTTTCGTTAAAAGTTCAACTATTGAAAAAAATCGTTGTTTTTTGTCTGAAAATTCACTTTTGACTAAGATTATAGTTTTTATAATTGAATATTCGCCATTTTAGTTGAAAATTCATATATTTTCTGGAAACCTATCTACTACGTTGAAAATTCAACAACTTTGTTAAAAATGCTATATTGTTAAATATTCGATTTTTTTGGTTGAAAAGTAATGTTTTTAAATAAAAATTAAATTATTACTTACTTGATTGCAAATTTATCTTTCTCAGTTCAAAGTCCATGTATTTTGTTGAAAATTCGTTTTTGTAAAAAATTGATCTATTGTATCGAATATTTCCTTTTTAATAAAAAGTAATATTTTCAACTAGAAATTTAATTTTTCAATTTTGTAAATTTATCTTTGTCAGCTGAAAATCCATGTATTTTGTTTACATTTTTTGAATATTTTTTTTGGTAAAAAATTAATCCTTTTTCTTAAAAATTCATCTCATTGGTTGTAAATTTGTTATTTTTGTTTGTTCAAAACTAGCCTTTTTTTGTTGAAAGATTCAATATTTGGCTGAAAATGGATCTTTTTTAGTTGACTTGAAGATTGAAGAATTTTGGTAGAAAATTTATTTCTTAGGTTGAAAATGTAACTATATGGTTATGTAACTATCTGGTTGAAAATTCATCTTTTTGCTTTAAAGCAGAACTTTTTTCATTGAACTATTTGGTGAAAAATGGATGCATTTTGTTAAAAATTCGTCTTTTTATATAGAATTAATCTTCTCGCTTGAAAATGATTTTTTTTTGTCCAAAATATATTTTTTTTTTTTGGGAGAAACTTTCTCTGGTTTTGTTAAAAATTTCACTTTTTGGCTGAAAATTGATCTTTCTTAGTTGAAAATTCATCAATTTTAATAGAAAATTATTCTTCGCGACAGAAAATTATGTTTTTGTTGTGAAAATTCAACCACTTTGTTAAAAATGCAATTAAGTTCTTGACAATTCAAATATTTTGTTAAAGTCATCTTTTATCGTCGAAAATTAAATTTTTTCATATTTGATTATAAATTTATCTTTAAAAGTTGTCTTTTTTGGTAGAAAATTAATTTTTTTGCTTAAAAATTCATCTTATTGGTATTAAGTTCGTTATTTTTTTTGCTGAAGATTTATCTTTTTTGGTTGAAAGATTCACTATTGGGCTGAAAATTTATCTTTTTTAGTTGAGTTGAAGATTCAAGAATTTTGGTCGAAAATTTATTTCTTTTGTTGAAAATTGAAATCTTTTGCTAACAATTTTTTTGTGGCTAAAAATGATCGCTTTTACTAGAAATTTCACGATTTTGCTAAAAATTGATCTTTATTAGTTAAATATTCATCTATTTTAATTGAAAATTAATCTTCGCGACAGAAAATTATTTTTTTTTGTGAAAATTCAACTGCTTTGTTAAAAATGTAATTAAGTTATTTTGTAAAAGTCATCTTTTCTCGTCGAAAATTAAATTTCTTCATATTTGATTATAAATTTATCTTTCTCCGATGAAAATCCATGTATGAATTTTGTTTCAAATTTGTCTTTTTTGGTAGAGAATTGATCTTTTTGCTTAAAAATTCATCTCATTGGTTGAAAATTCCTTATTATTTTTAAACTCATCTTTCTTGGGTTGAAGGATTCACTATTTGCCTGAAAATTGATCCTTTTTAGTCGAGTTGAAGATTCAAGAAGTTTTTTAGAAAATTCATTTCTTTGGTTGAAAACTTAACTATATTGTTGAAATTTTTTTGTGCGTCTTAAAATGATTCTTTTAACTGAAAATTTTGACTATTTGGTCTTTAGCTTAAAATTTATTTTTCAAGAGGAAAATTCGATCTATTTGGTCGAAAGTTAAACGACTCTCTTAAAAATTCATTTCTCTGGTGGAAAATTCATAATTTGGTTAAAAATTGATTTATTCTGTTAAAAATTCGTCTTTTTTGGTTAAAAGCTAATTTTCTTTTTTTTTTTTGTTAAAAAAGTTGGTGGTGAAAATTCAACTATTTTGTTAAAATCATCTTTATTGTTCAAAACTCTTACAACCCTGGTGAAAATAAATATCATAACACTAATTTTCACAATACGTAGTTTTTTGTGAAAGTTTGCTACAATTTCTCACACGCACAAAATCGAACGAGTGTTACCATGTATGTACTACTTGCGATATTACGTATTTTACGTAACATGATCATACACGACGACGCGATAAATAGCAAACACGAAATGCACACAGGAAAGTACGCGCAATGCATGCTATTAATTTGAATCCTAACGCATGGTTTACTACGAGCAAACACCATTCCACTCTCGGATTCTGAGCATTAACACGTGTAACATGCCACACAGTTTGCATCACTTGAGCACGTGTGTTTTCCCATTGCCATCTCGATGTGAATCCGCTGTGAGCAACGCATTAATTACTAATGCGAGTAACTAAATATCACTCGCTGATGTCCAGTTGTCCATCCAATACTGGAACAGATGCTAGAGAGGTGTTCGAATTAGGGTGGTCACACGTTTTCTTTAAATTATAAAGCTCATCCCTCTCCTTCCCATACTTTCCCTCCCCTCACTTCACTTTTCACCCCTCTACCATCTTCATTCACCACTTTCCTCCACTCCTCGCTTCCGAATCCGAGACTCACCTCACTCAATATCCTTCTCCAGGAACTGATGCTAGAGAGGCGTCCAAATTTAGGTGGTCACACTTTTTTCTCCTTCAGATTTTATGATTATCCCTCTCCCTCCCCTCATTTCAATCTTTCCTCCTCCAACAACTTCATCCAACACTTTCCTTTACTCCTTGCTTCCCAATCCGACACTCATCTCACTCTACTATCCTTCTCCAGGAACTCATGCTAGAGAGGCGTCCAAATTAGGGTGGTCACACCTTTTATCAAATTTTAAAACTCATACCTCTCCCTCCCATACTTTCCCTCCCCTCACTTCACTCTTCCACCTTCACCAAATTCATCCACCACTTTCTTCCACTCCTCGCTTCCCAATCCAACACTTAGCTTACCCTACTACGCTTCTCCTGGAACTGATGCTAGAGAGACGTCCAAATTTAGTCGGTCACACTTTTTTTCAAATTTGAAAGCTTATTCCTCTCCCTTTCATACTTATCCACCCCTCACTCAACTCTTTTCCCCTCCATCAACTTCATACACCACTTTCTTTCACCCTTCGCATCCCATCCGACATATCATGTCCCCTACTTTCGCTCCACTCACTTTCCCTACGCTCCCTTTTCTCATTTCTCAGAACGTCCTCTACTTTCCGACCTCTTCTTACCCCTCACTTTCTCTTCTTATCTCTACTACAGCCGCTCGCGTTATTTTGCGTACTTAGAATTTCTCATTTCACCGCAATTTGTCTACTTCCTACTTTCGTACTTTCCCTGCTCACTCTCTTCTAATTTCTACTCACTTCCTCTACTTTACCACCCCTCATTTTTCCTGATTCTGGACCCACCATCTATACAACTTAAAAAAAATCTAATGTAAGTAACTAAATATCAATCGCGGATTTCCAGTTATCCATCCAATACTGGAACGGATGCTAGAGTGGCGTCCAAATTTGAGTGGTTATACTTTTTTTTCTTCAAATTTCAAAGGTCATCCCTCTCCATCCAATATTTTCCATCCCCTCACTTCACGCTTCCCCCACCACCAACTGCATCCACCACCTTCCTCGACTCCTTGCTTCCCAATCCGACACTAACCTTATTCTGATACCCTTCTCCCGAACAAGCTCATTTATAATCATTTCCTCTAATTTTAGCAACTTCCTTACTTCTCTTAACTCATTTCCTCGTATTTCCCCTACTTCTGCACTTATCATGTCCCCTACTTTCGCTCCACTCACTTCCCCTACTCCCCCTTTCCTCATTTCTCAGAACGCCCTCTACTTTCTGATCTCTTCTTACACCTCACTTTCTCTACCTCTTATCGACCCATCTCCACTACTGCGGCTCGCGTTATTTTGCGTGCTTACAATCCCCTCCTTTCGATCTAATTTTCCTACTCCTGTTCCCTCTCATTTTCCCTAACTCGTCTTCCCTCTCTTCCCCTGCAGTTCCTCATTTCCACTCTACTGATTTTTCCTCACTATCCCTGCTCATTCCTATAATTTCTACTTACTGTGTCCAAATTAGGCTGATCACACTTTTTTCTTCAAATTTTAAAGCTTATCCCTCTTTCTCTCCCATACACTCCCTCCCCTCCCTTCACTCTTCCCTCCTTCACCAACTTAATCCACCACTTTCTTCCACTCCTCGCCTTCAAATCCAACACTTAGCACACCCTTCTACCCTTCTCTTGGAACTGTTGCTAGAGAGGCATCCAAATTAGGGTGGTCACACTTTTTTCGAATTGTATAGCTTATCCCTTTCCCTTCCATACTTTTCCACCCCTTACTTCACTGCTCTCCCCTCCACTAACTTTATTCACCACTTTCTTTCACTCCTCACTTCCCGTTCGACACTCATCTTAGCCTACTACCCTTCTCCCACTCACTCTCATTTTTAATAATTTCCTTCACTTCCAGCCACTTTCCTTACTTTCCCTCAACTCATTTCCTCGTATTTCCCTCACTTCTGCACACATCATGTCCCCTACTTTCGCTCCACTCACTTTCCCTACTCCCCCTTTCCTCATTTCTCAGAAAGCCCTCTAGTTTCCGCCCTCTTCTTACCCCTTAATTTCTCTACCTCTCATCGATCCCTCTTCACTACTGGCGGTCACGTTATTTTTCGTGCTTATAATCCCCGTATTGTCCCCTCATTTTCCTACTTCTGTTTCCTCTTATTTTCCCTACCTCGTCTTCCCTCACTACTTACTGCGTCCAAATTAGTGGTGGTGCCACTTTCTTCTTCAAAATTTAAAGCCTATCCCTCTCTCTCTCATACTCTACCTCCCCTCACTTCACTTTTACCCCCTCCACCATCTTCATTCACCACTTTCCCCCACTCCTTGCTTCCGAATCCGAGACTCACCTCACTCACTACCCTTCTCCAGGAACTGATGCTATAGAGGCGCCCAAATTAGGGTGGTCACACCTTTTTTCAAATTTCAAAGCTCACCCCTCTCTCTTCCATACTTCCCCTCCCCCCATTCACTCTTCCCTCCTTCACCAACTCAATCCACCACTTTCTTCCACTCCTCGCTTCCAAATCCAATACTTAGCTCACCCTTCTACCCTTCTTCTGACACTGCTGCTAGCGAGGCGTCCAAATAAGGGTGGTCACATTTTTTTCAAATTTTATAGCTTATCCCTCTCCCTTCCATACTTTTCCATTCCTCACTTCACTGCTCTCCCCTCCACCAACTTCATCCACCACTCTCTTTCACTCCTCGCTTCCCATTCGACACTCATCTTACCCTACTACCCTTCTCCCACTCACTCTCATTTCTAATAATTTCTTTCACTTCCAGAGACTTTCCTCACTCTCCCTTCACGCATTTCCTCGTATTTCCCTTACTTCTGCACACATCATGTCCCCTACTTTCTTTCCAATCACTTTCCCTAGACCCCCTTTCCTAATTTTCCAGAATGTCCTCTACTTTCCGACCCCTTCTTACCCCTCACTTTCACCACATTTCACCACCCCATCTCCACTACAGCCGCTCACGTTGTTTGCGTACTTAGCATCCCCTGATTTCCCCTTAATTTTACTACTCCCTTTTTCTGTCATTCTTTCTACGTCCACTTTCCTCATTTCCCCTCCACTAATTTCTCCTTACTTTCCCTGCTCAATCTCCTATAATTTCTATTTACTTCCTATACTCTACCTCCCCTCATTTTCCCTAATTCTCATCCCAGCATTTCCTCCAATCCTACCTCACGAAACTATTAGAGTTTCTGCCCGGGGCTACAAAACTTAAAAAAAGTGATCTAATGTGAGTAACTAATTATCACTCGCGGATCTCCAGTTGTCCATCCAATACTGAAACAGATGCTAGAAAAGCGTCCCAATTAGGGTTGTCACACTTTTTTCAAATGTTAAAGCTTATCCCTCTCCCTCCCATACTTTCCCTCCCCTCACTTCACTCTTTCCCCATCCAACAACTTCATTCACAACTTTCCTCCACTCCTCGTATCCCAAATTGACACTCACTATAGTCTACTACCCTTCTCCCACTCACCCTAATTTAAAATCATTTCTTCTACTTCCAGCTACTTTCTCACTTTCCCTTCACACATTTCCTCGTTTACCTTTACTTCCGCCCACGTCATGTCTTCAACTTTCGCTCCACTACATTTCTCGACCCCTCATTTCCTCATTTCCCAGAACCACCTCTACTTTCTGACCTCTTCTTACCCCTAACTTTCTCGACTTATCGTCGCCTTATCTCCACTACTAGCTCGCGTTATTTTGCGTACTAAGAATCTCCTCATTTTCCTTTAATTTTCCTACACCCGTCTTCTTCATTTTCCCTACCTCCATTTCCCTTACTTTCCCTGCAGTTCCTCATTTCCCCTCGATTAATTTTTCCTTACTTTCCCTGCTTGCTTTTATAATTTTTAATAACTAAGTCCAAATTAGGGTGGTCACGCTTTTTTCTTCTTTAAATTTTAAAGCTTATCCCTCTCCCGCCCTCACTTTACTCTTCCACCAACTTCATACACCACTTTCCTCCACGCCTCGCTTCCCAATCCGACACTCACTTCACCCTACTGCCCTTCTCCCACTCACCCTCATTTATAATCATTTCCTCTACTTCCAGCCACTTCCAGCCACTTCCTTACTTAAACTTCACTCGTTTCCTCGTATTTGCCTTATTTCTGGAACCATTATGTCCCTTCTTCCACTCCACTCACTGTCCCTAAACTCCCTTTCCTTATTTCCCAGCACGTCCTCTACTTTCCGACCTCTTCTTACCCCTCAGTTTCTCTACTTGTCATCGACCCATCTCCACTACTGCCGCTTGCGTTATTCTTCGTACTTAGCATTCCCTCATTTTCCCTTAATTTTCCTAGCTCTGTTTCCTCTCATATTACCTATCTACCCTTCCCTCATTTCCCCTCGACTAATTTTTCCTTACTTTCAATGCTCACCCTCCTATGATTTCTACTCACTTCCTATGCTTCACCTTCCCTTATTTTCTCTAATTCTCCTACCAGCATTTTGCCTCACCTTCCCTAACGATATTATTAGGGTTTCTGCTCGAGGCTACAAAACTTAAAAAAAATTATCTAATATGAGTAACTAAATATCACTCCCGGATTTCCAGTTGTTCATCCAAAACTGGAACTGGTGCTAGAGAGGCATCCAAATTAGGGTGGTCACACTTTTTTTTTTCAAATTTTAAAGCTTATCCCTCTCCCTGCTCTCACTTCACTTTTTCCCCTTCCGCTAACTTCATCCAACACTTTCCTCCACTTCTTGCTTCGCAATCCGACACTCACCTTACTCTACTACCCTTCTCCTACCCACCATCATTTATAATCATTTCCTTCACTTCCAGCGACCTCCTTACTTTCCCTTCACTCATTTTCTCATATTTTTCTTACTTCTGCACACATCATGTACCCTACTTTCACTCCACTCACTTTCCCTAATCCATGTTCGCTCATTTCCCAGAGAGTACCCTACTTTTCGACCTCTCATTACCCCGCACTTTCTCTACCTCTCTACCTCTCATCGTCTCATCTCCACTACTGTCGCTCGCGTTATCTTGCATATTTAGCATCCCCTCATTTTCCCTTCATTTTCCTACTTCCGTTTCCTTTTATTTTCCCTACCTCCCTTTACCTCACTTCCCCTGCAGTTCCTCATTTTCCCTCCACTAATTTTTCTGCAACTTCCCTGCTCAATCCTATAATTTCTACTTACTGCGTCCAAATGAGGGTAGTCACACATTTTTTCTCCGAATTTGGAAGCCTATCCCCATTACGTCCCTCATTTTACGCTTTTCCCTTCCACCAACTTCATCCAACACCTACCTCCACTTATCGTCTACCCAGTCCGATCCTGCCCTTACCATGCTAACCTCCTCCTAATCACCCTAATTTATAACTTACTCTACTTTCAGCCACTTCCCTACTTTCCCTCTAAGCATTTCCCCGCACTTTCCTCATTACTGCACACACCATATCCCCTACATTAGCTTCACTCACTTTCCCTACTCCCCCTTTCCTGATGTCCCAGAACGTCTTCTCCTTTCTGACCTCTTCTTACCTCTCACTTTCTCTTATTCTCACCACCTCATTTCCCCATCCACCCACTTCCGCTTGCGTCATTTCGTATACTTAACCTCCCCTCAGTCTCCTGAAATTTTCTTACATTCCCTTCCCTCACTTCCCCTACTCACTCCCCTATAATTTCTGCTCACTTCCTCTACTTTCCCTCCTCTCATTTCCCCTGAGTATCCTATAATTTCTGCTCATTTCCCCTGTTTTCCTTACTTCTTTCACCCCTTTCTCCTACTTCCCCTACCTCCGTTCCCATGCAGCCACTTTCTCAGTGAAAAATGGAACTATTTTGAAGAAAATTCGTTCCTTCAGTTGAATATCCATTTTATCAATCGAAAATTTTAATTTTCCATTTTTAATTGTAAATTTATCAGTTCTAGTTGAAGATTAAACTATTTAATTAAAAATTCTTCTTTTTAATTAAATAATTTATCTTTTTCGTACAAACTTTATTTTTTCTACTGTGAACTTATATTTTTATGTGGAAAATTTAACTATTTGGTTGAAAATTGAATTTCTTAGTTGGACGTTGAACTGTTTTGCTAAAAATTCATTTTCTGATTGGTAATGCATAATTTCAATTAACAATTCATCTCTTTCGTTGAAAGTTTAATCATTTTGAAAATCTTTGTTTTTTTGGTAGAAAATTGATCTCTCTAGTGGAAATTTAACTAATTTGTTGAAATAATAATTTATTTAAAAATTTCACTATTCCATTTTGGATTGTAAATTCAACTTAGGTGAACTTCGAACTATTTTTTTTTTAATTTAATTTTTTGGTTGGAGATGCATTATTTCAGTTAAAAATTCATCTCTTTTGTTAAAAATTGAACTATTTGGAAAAATCGCTGTTTTTGGTTGAAAATTAATACTTAACAAAAAATTGAACTATTATAGTTAAAGATGCATTATTTTAGTTGAAAATTAATCTCTTTGTTTTAGAAAATTTATGTATTTCGTTAAAAATTTGTCTTTTTGGTAGAAAATTGATCTTCTAGGTTCAAAATTCATCTTTTTTGTTAAAAATTGACCATTTTTGGTACAAAATTTTACTATTTCGTTAATTATTTTTTGGAAGCTGATGTTTTTGACCGAAAAATTAATTATTCCGTTTTTAATTTTTAATTTATCTTCATTAGTTGAAAATCCATGTATTTTGTTAAGAATTAAACTTTTTTGTTAGAAAAGTAATCCTTCTTTTTTGTTAAAAATTCGTCGTTTTAAGTAGAAAGTTAATCTTCTCCGTTAAAAATTCATATTTTTGTTCGAAAATTCAAAAGTTTTTACTGAAACGTGACTGTTTCAACTGAACATTTGACTATTTCATTTTTATTTTAAAAATATTTCTTATTTGAGAATTCCAATATTTAGTTTAATTTAAACGACTTTATTGAAAATGTATTTATTTCACACTAAATTTATATTTTTGCCTTAAGACGGCACTATTTTTTGAAAAATTAAACTATTTGGTTGAATATTGATGTATTTTGATAAAAATTCGACTTTTTTTTGTATAAAATGAATTTTCTTGCTGGAAAAATCATCTTTTTGTCCAAAAATTAAACTATTTCGGAGTAAATTTTATTCATTCTGTTAAAACTTTGTTCATTTTTTGAGTTGAAAATTAATCCCTCCAACTGAAAAACGTGTCTTGTTAAAAATTCAAGTTTTTGGTTGAAAATTATGTATTGTTGTTAAAAATTCAACTTTTTTGGTAAAAAATTTCATTTCTAGAAAAATAATCTTTATGTCAAAAATTCTACTATTTTGGAAAAAATGGAATTATTTTGTTAAGAATTCTCTCTTTTTTTTTAATTAATTATTCTGATT
>JAABKJ010010701.1:0-10908 GCA_011634705.1 Andricus grossulariae
TTAATCTTTGAGAGCGTGGACCCACGTGGACCTCACATTTCAGATGTGGACGAGCCAGCTGATAGAGCCCCGTTTAGCGGCCGCCAGACTTTGCATTTTTATCTCCATCGCGAATACCGACCAAACTGGCAACCGGAGTTTTTATTTAGTTGAAATATTTCTTTTTGCATCTTTTGATCTTAAATAATGTACCATAACCTGCATTTTAGCCAATTATTTTATTTTTCATCATTTTTACTCTTATTTATTCTTTAGTGTGGACTCAGAATGAGTCCGAGAATTGCCTGAAGGGCGCCAGATAGTTTTCCTACATTAAAACTATCAACATGCAAAAGCACATTCAACGTTTCCTGAACTTTAATTTCATTTTATTTCAATTTTATGAAACTAACTCGCCCGATAGTCCCAGCAGAGTAGGCCGGTAAGGAATAACGTAGAGGGTTAGAACGAAATAAATTCACACAATTTTATATTCACTTCAAGTATAATTATAGTACTTAAGTATGCAGATCAAAAATCAAACACAAGATGATTATAATGAGTGGGCTTTCGCCCCACTCAAACGAGATCTATCGTCTGGAAACGTACCGCATTTTTAACACCGATAAAACTTTGTTTATATAGAGTGGTGCGAGTGACCACTTGACATTTTACTAGTTGATAATTTTTACTGTATTGATTGATACTGCTCTAGCGTGCATGCATGATGACCCAGCGAATACATGATAATTCAAGTTAGTATAAGGGCGAACCCGAGTCGGAAAAGCATGACCTTGCCCGAGGTCAGCAGCTAATAAATTTCAACAGCGTGTGCTCACCAGTTCGGCACACGACGTTGAAATGAAAGGAGTGATGTTTTTTTTTTTAGTCACCAAGAGAAATAACTAGGAACCCTCCTGGTAGTACCCTTCCTTCACGCGCTTGTCCTCTCATGATCCTCTTTTCTTTTATTTTATTCAGTGAATTGCTGTGTCTTCGGGTCTCTCGTTGCCACGAGGCACTCGCTCGGAGCTTATAATCACGAATGACATTTCGTAGAGTGGCTTCACCGTTCTCGATCTCATGAGAGTCGAAGCGCCACTCGCGTCTAGAGCGTAGAACTGCTGAGTGAGAGGACGGTCGAACGAGATGAACAACTGCCAAGTTCGGTTTCCCGCAGCGTGGTGGTGCACAGTCAGCATGCGCTAGCTGCCACGCAAGCCTTCGTCGCCTGCCGCTAGTCGATGGTCCAGGGGTGGGGCTGACTAGAGTCAGCACGCAGATTATCAATGGCCGCTGGCTCCAGTTTTTCCGAGCGCTCTTGCACGTGTGGGATTCCCATCCACTACGCATGCGCCAGGAAAATCTCCTATCCGTAGTCCCTGGTGACAGCAGATATCCAATGCAGCCAACCTCACAGGATCTGAAAGTTGTTGTTATTGTTGTGTGGGGGGTGGTTGATCCACCCTTTCACCTGAGTTGAATATGGAATAAGCAAACAAAATACGAAGGAATTCGAATAATTACGGCAAATCATATAATTGGAACCCTGTGTTCCGACAATTTGTGGTTCCGGTCAGCTGACCTAACCTCCCTAATTTTTAACAGGTGACGCATTATGCCTATTTTCAAAACTGGTTAACTTTAATAAAAAATCAAGGTAAGCTTATGACAATTACTAATGATGATAGACAATGAGTTATGACGTTGCGATGTGATATTCGCCTTCGAACTCTCATATTCTAGACTAATATCTCATCCAGAGTTTTAGGTTGTTATTGACGTTAGCAATCTTTAACATTCAATATATTAAACGAAATTACCACAAAGACTAAAGTTCTTTAGAATACTAGTTGTAGAACTCGTATATTCTCGGCTAGTATAGTACTGTTTGCAGATAGCCTGTTGATTGGATTCGTGATTCCAAACTCATATCCCCAGTAAAATGATTTTTGAAGCTGAATTAGATAGTTTTCAGATGTATTTGTTCGGGGCACAAATTACCCCGTCACAGTACATAAACGTACTTTACTGTCGGCTCTTGCATTTCTCAAAGTTTGAAGCCGATATTTCACGTATCAAAAAAGTTCTTACGTTCAAAATATGCACTCAGTTTTCATTTCGTCGAAAATAATTTTTTGCGAAATTGCTCCTCGCATAAAGTACGTACACGTAGTTTATTGTCTTCTCATACATTTAAAAAAGTTTCAGCCCGATATTGCATTTAGAAAAAAAGTTTTCAGATTCAGAAAAAAATTCAGAAAGTTGAAAAAGTGAGGCCAGTAAGGTAGGTGTTTATGCGTGTCACATGCCCTTAAGAGGATCTAAGGGGATTTCATGCACGCATTAAAACATTAAAGTATTTTTTGTGCGAAATTTCTCTAAGTAGATGTAATAGATATTTAAAAGGAATGCGTTTACTGGAAATGCGAATGAGTATAAAATTTTCATTCTAAGCGGATCTAAAGGGAACGTAAGTGGACACTAAAATACTAAATTATTTTGTACGGAATTTTTCTAAGTGGATTTAACGGTAATTCAAGAGACTGCTTTAAGAGACTGTTGGAAAAGTTACTAATGATATAATTGCCGTCTGAAGAGGATCTAAGGGGATCTTAAATATACATGAAAACGCTAAATTATTTTGTATGGAATTTCTCTAAGTGGATCTAAGAGGAATTTAAGAGTTATACTGCGAATTATACTGAATCCCAAAATGATGGACCAATTAAACATTACGAATCCTCAGATAAAACGTTTTGACTATAATGTAACACTATATATTTCTTCTTGATTTCACTTCACTATAAGATACAGTGTCAGCACGCATTCACCTATGAAGAGATTTCATTGGTGGCATGAAGGTAACCAGCGGAATGCCACGCAAGTTTAGAGTCATCACTTGAAAATATTTCAAAAAATATACTCTAGTTTCTCCTTCCTCCTAGCGGACACGTTCTGTAAATGTTACATAACAAAAAGGGAATATTTATACATAATATTGTTACAATCGTGTGCCATAACAATTACAGAACATGAAGGTCACACTGTTCTGTAACGCTGTTACTGTAAGGATACGTAGCAGTTCTGGAATTCTGTAATGTAACTAACATAGAACAGAATGATAGAACTTATGTCACTAGAATAGCACACGTGTTACAGAAACAGAACATAAATGTCAAACTGTTTTGTAACATTGTTACTATGAGGTTACGTAACAGTTCTGGAATTCTGTAGTGGAACTAATATAAAAAAGAGTGATAGAACTGTTAAGTCACTAGAATGTTACATGTGTTACAGAAATGGAACATAAAGAGCACAATGTTCTGCAACGATCTTTGACCAGTTTTCGGCTGATGGTCGGGTGCAGTATGTGACTTGAGCTAGATAAGAATACAGCGACAACAGGGCCGAATATCTTTTAAAGTCGGGCCAACCAAGAAGAAAATTTTTTTTTTTATTACAATTTATTTTCTAATTTGCACTTTACCATTTTTTTAACCCACCTTTTCATAATATGTCTAAAATCAAGATATAATAAATATTTAATCCTGAGAGCACCCTGGCTATTTCAGCAAAAAAGCATGGCCAAGATTTTGTAACGAACGTTCAAGCGGCTCGATAGCGCAATTGGCTAAGGAATCGGCTAGGCACATACGGTTAGCTAGTTTAGGTAGGGTTCGAATCTCCAGCGAGTGTAATTTTTCAACGAGTTTAGGCCTGAGATTATATGTTTAGGGAACCGTGCGTGAAATAGCGTTATTTAAAATAGGAACTAAGTGCAGCAATAATACAACAAACTTTTATTTTTGTTACATATATGAAATACACATTACACGCACATAGAAACCTCATAGAAATCTTTTAACCTTCCAGTAAGCCAGGACTTACTTACTTATCTTACAAACCTTGTAAGATCCTTGTAAAACCCTAGTACACCCCGAATCAGATCCATTTACAAACATTACAGATACACATTACACGTACATAGAAACCTTTTAAACTCCCAGCAAGCGAGGACAAAAAACCCTGGGTTTACTTTGACGACCCTATAGGATCCACTTACAAACATCATAAGATCTACAGTATATGCTCTTTCAAGCATGGAACAAAACCCACCTTGAAAAATCATAGGAATCCTTAAATTCCTAAATCTATAGGGATTCTGAGAGGATTCTAAGAGGCATTTTTAGCAGGGTGCTTCATCAAACAGTCAGCTTCCTTTAAATAAGGCCACCGGGAAATTAATTTTTCTATTTACCTTTGTGCCTGATTTATCTCAATCCTTTGGGAATAAAACGTATCATTCATGTACTCATTTACTTTATATCTATTCTGCTCAACTGAGACATTATGTTCAAGTAACCACAAACGCTTAGATTCGAGCCTTTCAGAGGCTTTGTTTTCAGGCATTGATGGTTCATATTCGACACAACCGTACTCATCTTGTCGTCTGGGAAATAAGATTAGTGATATTAATGTCGTTTTCTTCGTCACTATCGTTAGGTAAAGTCCTGCTACTTTTGCGTTTTTTCTTCAACGAGTCATCTTTTCTATAATTTGCGGCGTTATAAATTTGTGCTCGGAGAGATTCAATTCCTTTTCCCACAATAGGTTTCAATCATATCACAAAAAGAGTTTGGATACATATCGACAATAGCTGAAGCAATCTTCTGAGCAACAGATCGAGTTCCTGTTTTTAATTCTTGGAGCATATAGTTCGCAATAATCGCTACCATTGCTATTTTATCGGCGGGCGAAACCCTTTCACCTCTGTGACAATTATCCAACAATCTTTTTGGAAACTTCTCCCAAAGATGTGGTCCTACTATAGAAAAAGCTGCCTGGTCGTCTGGAACCTTTTCTCCCAATAAAGGGTCTTCCTCTGGAGGTACCTCTGCACGATAATTATTTAGACCTTCTAAAATAAAATATTATAATCATAAATGGATAATAATCACAAAATATTATTTACGATACTATTTCAAGTTGTTGAAGCATTAAAATAAAAGCATTTCATTATGGTTTATTAGCAAAACTCAATTAAGTACCAGTTAAACCATTAGCTACAACAATATTGTTTTCAGCTACAAAGTTTTGTGCCAACAACAATGCTCCTTCCACTGAAATCATGAGAATGAGCTCCGCTTTTTTGCCTTTAGCTTCATCGAGTAAAGCAATCAAAATCTCATAATCGTCTATTTCTGTTCCACCCTTTTCTAACTTTAACGGTAACTTAAAGAGAAAACAAATTTTCTTATTTACTATAATTCTTCATGACACATACAGTTCAGAATTAGTTGACAGATAAATGCACTAAAAAACGTATACATTCTTATCTGTAAAAAATATCTCTAAGTCAGAATCTGTTAGATAGAAATATCTTGTATAAAATTAAAAATATCTCGGTCAAAAATATAATTCGAAAACATAGAAAAAATCGTTCATCTCTTTTTTTTTAAATCTTAAGATGAAAAGTGAAAATATAGAAGATGAATTTCAAAACTCTTGCTAATATTGGTCATTTGTTCAACTAAAACGTTCTCATGCATCTTCCTTCTAGAAAAAAGGTTTCCAAACATAATATCTTATAAAAACAACAATGAACGAAAATAATTTTTTTAAATTAAATTGATGACCTGATATCTCTGAATATCGGAAAGACCAAGTTTATCTATAGCTGCCTCGAAGATTTCTTCTGAACTCAACCCCTTCACCACTACTCGTCTACTGCGATTTGCCGAAACGACTTTGAAAACTGGCATGACGCAATGTCTATGAATAAAAATCAATGTAACAAAATGAAATTAATTAAAATAATGCGTTTTTCGACAATGGAATCAAGAAAAATATTTGTAAGGATATTTGCAATGAATCATTTTTTCCGAAATGATAGTAATAATAGTAGTGGCAGTTCCGATTAAAAAAAATAGCAAAAAATACATAATGATATTAGCATGTAGCCTCCATGCTTTTAAATTTAAAATTTAACTAGAATTCATAGGCATTATGCAAGGTAAGCCTTTTCTCATGTTAGTTTCTGATGCATATATTGATGATAAGTGTACAACAGCTGATTACTTTTTTTTATCTTTCATTTAATTTTATTATTAAATATCGCTCTATGATAATTATTTTCGAAATTTAGCCTCAATATAAAAGCCTTATTTTTAATATGCATTAGGAAGTGAATTTATAGCTTTCTATACATAGTTGGGCAATTATAAACAATATGCAACAAGCCCTCTTTTGAGCTTTATGCATTTTATATTTCCGACACTGTATATGTGTAGTGGCTGATAATCCATCATTGAATGCAGAGGGTGGCATTCGTAAGCTAAAGTTTCGCCAAGTTCATACGCTCGAAGGGAAGTGCGAAAAGCGTTTTCAATCATTTGCAACAATACGTATATTTTACGATGAATATCGGATAGGAATAAGCATATTTTTCCAATCTCAAATCCAAATTGATAGCCTTTCTGGCGCACAACTAAAGCATAACCTTTTTTGTAGGTGGTTCCTTTTACTATCACTGTGTTACATTCTTCCAAATGCGTAAGCAAGTTAGCATTTCGGATTGCTTTTAGAAGTTTTTCATCATATAGACTTTTGTTGAATTCACTAATACCGCAGAGCTCTGTATCAAATCTGATATCCGAACCTAAACTTAGAAAGCTCTGCAAGCTCATGCTTTTCGCTCAGCGATTTGGTAACATTGATGAAATTATGCAAGTGTCTAATAGTATTTTTAAAGAAGGTATGCTTGCTCTCAAAGCGCATGCTCCATACCTTAATAAGTGGTCCAAAAACTTGAATTAATTGAGGATAGTGCCTCAAATAATGATGTTTTGGACGAAGTTTTATTGGATATTTCGACCTCAAGGCCAAGTACTCCAAAATAATTCTTTCGAGATATGGTACACAAGACTTCTGAATAATTGGCGCACAAACTACTTCTACTATTTCAGAAAGCAGAAGAATATTAAGCAAATCTTCGTCGTGGATGTCAATAATGCGATCGTGCAGTAGAAGTGGAAGAAGTCTTAAAAAATTCAAAATTTGGCAAGCACCTCCAGAGATTCGCTGACCTGTAGCTGAAATAGAAGAAGGCTTGTCTCTGCGATCGACAGTTGAGTAAGGAAATGATTCAATACGACTGTTTAGGAGATTCAGAGTGTAACATCCTTTTTCCATGAGTTTATCAATGAATAGTTGTAGGTTATAAGCAACGACACCTTCAAACAAGTCATGCCCTAAGCAAGGAGGAAGGCCTGACATACAAACATGGAAATATTTAACCCTAATGTAGGCAACCGGGTACCCGGGTACCCACTGCGTCACAATTTTATCGATTATTTTTTGAAAAAATTTTTTTACAGTCTGATATTCCAGATCCTCGTGATTTGGACTTTTTGGAAGCTATTGACTACGTTACATGTATGAAAAAAAATTGTATGTGAAAATTCAGCTGTGGAAAAAAAGTAGCCCCAGGGGGCAACCGGGTACCCTCTAGATAAAAAGTTACTTATTTATTTCGAAATGAGTTTTATTATTAATACATATGAGAATTAAGTAATGCAGGTTAATAAATAAATAATTTCAATAATTTTCAAGTTGGAAATCAATGATTTACTAGTAGTTTACACGTTGAAAATAAATAATTTTACATTTATTCAGTGCAATCGGAACATGATACTATTGATAACGAATATTCATCGCATACAGGTTTTTCGCACTTTGCGCAACTCTTTCTACTCTTTCTACGCCTTTTAATTGTTAATCTATAGCAAATATGACAAGAACCTTTTACTTTCACTCTACCAGATCTATCTCGAGGCTGACCATCTCTTTCAGTAACAGAAATAGCACCGACATGAGCTCCGAGAACATCCTCGATTGCATTTTTTGCTGAGTGGTGGTGCATAATTTGGTTATTTGAAGGTCGGCATTTAATCAAAGGTTTACATAACTCTTTACTCAATTGACGTAAGGAAATACGACATCTGCCGACATCCCCGACAACGAAAACTGACTGCGCGCCATCCGCTGTGCGCTCGAAACCACTGCTCCAATTTCCATTTAAGACGTATGAACAAACGTGTCTTGAAAATAGCACAAATAGTTTCTACTTATATTTATTTATAAAAATGAATCGGTTTGAGATGATTTCATTCATATTCGTGCATCGTTGTACGAATCGACAGTTCTCTTATCAAAACTATTCAAAATACCATTTTGTGCGTGTAAATCATCCCTTGTTATCAAACAAAGCCGACAAATGTATTTAGAGGTGCTAAAATTTTCGACAAAACCTCCTAAAGAATGACTTCCAAAATTGTGTCCAATGTTGAATAGTAGCCCAACTTTTTTTACTTTATTTGCCACTGTTATTCCATCTGATTCTAATTTTGTCAAATCCTCTACAATTTTACCGTATACTTTGTGATGATCGAAATATTTTTCTTCACAAAGTGCAACGAGCTTGATACTATTAATATGAGTTTTTACATGATCCGGTAAGTTTCCAAAAGAAAGATACACTGCTACGATTTTGTGAATTTTTTCGCGGGTCCTATTGGACTTACAATCTGTAAACCGTCCTGATACCCCTCTACTATTATAGAATCAGGGTGTTCTTTGAAAAGCTGATGCTGTTTGAAGGCACTGCCATCCTTGAAATTTTATGAATTTCTTCGTCGACTTCTTCGTTAGAATCAGAAAAATGGAGTTCACCTTCCACTGATTTATCACGAAACAGAGCTTTTATTTTTCGCTGAATAGGAACATAATGGAAGTATGTTTTTTCCCCATTATCTTCTTTCAGCAGTATTTGCTTAGGTTGTACGAAATCAAAGTTTGCATTGTAAATTTTTTTTCTTTTGTGTTTAGCAAATCATAATCTTTCATTAGTGGATTGTTTGTAAATATATAATTCATTATGCTATTGATTTCATCTAACGGTATGTTACTTTGAGCAAGACGGTTGCGTGTATTTTGCTTAACTATCTAAGACTATATAATCTATCTTATTAATATATAATATGATAGCACTATCTTAATCTATTCCTGCTGTAAAAATTCTACATTGTTCTGATACTATATATTGTATTGTACTAGCTGGAAGAAAACAAATCGATTCCAATCTTTACAAAAACTGGGCATCTGAATTTTCACTGTCGCAAGGAATTTCAGCATTGTTCTGATTTAAGTCGTGCATTTTTTCAATCAGACTATTTTCAGAAACCGAATTAGGCATCTCAGCAAGCAGCTCAGCAGAACAATTAGTTTCTACATCATGACGCTGAAAGTCATCGTTCTCAATTGCACGAGCTTCGTTGCCTGGCGTTTCTTCATTCAGTGGATTAATATTCTTTGCTGTTTTATGATTTCTCGACGTATGTCCAGTAAAAGAATGCCAATTATAGTATGTTTTTGTACATAAGCGAAATGGACACTGGACTCTAACGCCTGAACTAATGTGACATTTTAAATGCTTGGGAAGTTCATGATAAGCGGCTAATTCTTTTTTACAGGTGCGAACTGTACACACAAATTTTGCACTATCGTTTTGAGCTGTATCTATTTTTTTTCTCACTCTCGGCTTCAGATGGATCGCATGTTTTCGAATCATGTGTGTTCGTAAAGTAATTTCTCGCTCAAAAAATTTGCGACATTTTTTATAACTACAGTGGTAATTTCGAGATATATTTAAATGATATTCTTGATGCCTGAAGTGGTTTGACAGAACTAATGTGGTGTATTTACAAAACCGGCAATGAAACATTGTGCTACGGGTGCAGAATCTGTAAAAAATAGGCAATATATTATACGCCTAAATATTTTTTGAGTTTGTCTACGGGGGCCAATAGCTTGAAGATCAAAATATAGATATAAGAAACATCTTCTGTACGATCGTAAGCCTTTTTTAGAACGAGTAGTTTTTTTTAAAGTGCGTTTCTTCTTGTGTGAATTTGGTATGAGACCAAAAGAACCAAGTTTATTACCAGCTATTTTACACTAGAAGTTATTTATGCATGGGACATTATTTCTCATCTGCGCCCCCCTCGGAAAATCGATCAAAATCAAACTTGAGCGAAGTGTAGTCTGATTGGGTGATATTTTATGAGGAAAAAATGTTCTATTTGGTCAAGTATTTAACAAAGACACGAATTCTATGTCCTTCGTACGATACTATTTTAATTCACTTTTTTAAATTTTATTACATTTTCTTTCAAATTTTCTTATATTTCTTAATGTGACATTTATTCTCAATTCTATAAACCCAGGGACCTCAGCGCAAAAACAGCACAAGGAAGGGGAAATAGGGTAATTTTTCACGGGAAAGGGGAAAAATAGGAGAAAGAATAAACATTTATTTTTGCAGAAATAAATATTTCTACCTAAGACTTGTTATTTCACCCTTACTATAATGCATATTTCAAATTTAAACTGGAAGCAACACTCTTTAATGTTCTTGAACTCAAATTAAAAAAGGTTAAGTTTGCGCGATATCTTTTTTGATTTTGGCGACGGGCGTGGAGGTGTGATTGAGGTGAAAGGTGGTAAGGGAGCTGAGTGTAGTAAAGGGAGTGTGTGGTAGTGTGGAGGAGCTGTTTTGTTATGTTGAAAGGGTTAAAAGGAACAAGGGAAGAAGAGGGGGATGAGCAGGGAGAAGAGAAGTTGCGGAAAAAGATTAAGAAAAACTCTCCGCCGGAGAGGAATAAGGTAACAGGGAAAGTCGATCTACAGAGTTTGGAAAATCTCATTAAAGGGTTTCGAGAGGAAACAAACCGAAGTTTGAATGGCATGCAAAAGCGTGGAGATGAGGTTTGGGAAGAAATGAGGAAAGTTCGAGAGAAGTGGGAAGAATGGGAGCTGGTGTGGCGGCAAGAAAAAGATAAGGTTTGGAAGCAGTTGGAGGATATGGAG
>JAABKJ010010702.1:0-10908 GCA_011634705.1 Andricus grossulariae
GATAGATTGCCACTTTAGGGCCTCGATAGAAAATAGGAAATCTAGACAGGGCCTGTTAAGAACCAAGCTTCAATTTCCACCCGGGTGGTGCAAATTTTGTCGTAACGCAAATGCGCCCTATACCCTGCCCAGGGGACACAAGTATATATATATATATATATACATATGTAAGCCATCCATATATATAAAAAGGGGAAATAATATCCAGCTCAACGCTCGTAAAACCCCATAACGTATGAACGAACGTCCGACCCAGACACCGGGGCAGAATGTGTCCATTCACCTTTCGATATGGGTTTCTGGACATTTTACCCTTTCTTAGAATGCGTTCAAATCTGGATGTCTGCTCAGTTTATGTTACGTTTCTCTATTCAGATACGTTAGCTGAAGAATATGTTAACGATATTCAAACAATCTGAAAAGAAAAGATAACTTGTTTTAAAATTGGAGGGAGGAGGAAGACCAAGAAATACTTCACAGTAATATGATCCTTTTTCAATAACTAATCATTTTTGAGTTATAATACCATAAGTACCGCAGAATGGAGCCAATCTCTACCAACTTTAACCTTAATCCGTTCGCGTGGGCGGTCCAGTGACCGCCTTTTTGGAATTTCGAATGTCCCGCTCACCAGTGAGCTTTGGGTGAGATGGGATGGGCATATATTCTTTAGTTACACTTACGAGCGCTATTTCCGGAAATTTCCGCTATTTCCGGCCAAAAGTCCTTTTTTTTCTTTTTTTGTGCCACCTACTCGTAAGTTGATTATATTGTAGTTTCAAGTTACAACTGTCAAGTTATGTACTTTTTTTTCAAGTGGCCTTTTTTGAAGTGTCAGTTATACTTGAGTATATTCTGGTTTTATTCTAGTTTAATTGCACGAAATTACATTTTTGCCAAAAAAAAGTTGAAAAAAAATTATTTTTCAAGCTAGAATCTATATTATGTTGATGGCTGACTATATGTTGTTTAAATAATGAATTTTGATGAAGAAGGTGTTTGCCGATTTGTATCAGAGTTTCTTTGCTTACATGGCAGTAAACAATCAACAAAAAGTACAGAAAGCAGCATGATTGTCACCTACAAATTGTTTTAACCCTGAAGTTGAAGCAAAGATTTCTCTGTGTCGAAGCATTCCACAGTGTGCCAAGAAGCACTTTTTCTTTAGCAATACATGCAAAACGCTTGTTTGGTCACCGTTTACAGGTGTAGGAAATGGTCGATTCCGCATTATGCGCTAAGGCGATGATCAAAATCCCCAACATCGGCGAGCAAAATGCTTTCCGTGGTTACCAAAACATTTTGCTCACTCTGTAAATATCGAGATGCGTGAGGATGGGTTTAGTCATTTTTCATTGTAGCAGTTGTTAGTCGTTGTGTCAATCGTGTCGGGTCAGTGACGTTATATTCGATGTCTCTAAACGGCAGGCAATCTCAGGTTTTGCATGGTAATTTGCAAAGGAAAATATTATTCGATACAGTAGGCCGCTCGTATCGAAATATAGTATTTTTCGACAAAAATCGTTCGTGATTTTCCGAGTTAATAATAATTTATTGTAGCAGGCGAATTTTGTCCTTAGTTACTCTCTAAATTTGAATCAGTTATAATTTTTACTAATTCCAAGTAGTGACTGAATTCTAGTTATGCATCAGTTATTTTGACTCAAAATAACAGATTGAATCTGTCATTCTGAGGTTATTTTGACGCGAAATGACTGATTTTATAGCTGGAATTGAAATTAATAGAAACTATAACTCATTCAAATTTGGAGGGTAGATAGAGAGAAAGTTTTGGGTCGTATTTATAGTTTGGAAGATCAGTAATAAAGTGACGGAACGAAGGTCTTTCATTTTCCTTAACACAACTTAATAGAGTATATGAAATAGATGAATCCTTCATGTGCTTCAATAATTTATCATTAATTAAGGAAAACTGCTATTACATCAGATCTATTTGAATTCGAACTTGATAATACTTAAACTTGTACTCAATTATTTTTAATTATTAAGACGCACCAATGGGTTTTAATCAAAGTTTAGGCGGCATCGACAAAGGTTCTGATTGACTGAACTGAATTAGACTGACTAGACAAGTTTCTGCGGTGATCGGGTATATCTTTCACGTCGAAAAACTGACTATTTATACAGCTTAGTTTTTCGGTATGATGGTCTGGTCGATGCTGCATGCTGCTTGTTCAAGCTAGCATGATAGTAGGTGATAACAGATGTAATAACATGGTTTTTCCGGCCCTCCCAATCAGGTGGTTATACCGAACCATAATCAAAATATAGATTAAAGTAAATTTTCGTTCAGTCAAATAAATTTCGGTAAGGTAATTAAATAAAAGTACATCGAAATCTGGTGAAAATTGAAATATAGAGGGATTTTTGTCAAAAAAAAAGTACTTCTTGGCACACTGTTCGTCGTTTTAAGAGGCAATGTTTTTTTGTATGACGAAAGCTGTCTCTGAATCAAATTTGAGCATACGACCGAAAGAATTGGCATTTTTCATCTTCTTCTTTCCTTGGATGAGGGATAGCCTCCATCAAAATGTAAAGAATCGTAAACGTGCAAGAATTTAATAAAAGAACACTGAATCAAGAGGGAGTCTTCTAGTCTCTTGAAATCATATAATGAAAGCTAGCACTGAGGCCTCGTAAAGTTTATCGCTGTTAAGAAAGACCCGGTCCCTATAGCCTATATCTAAGTAGACCCCACTATTTCTGGAAATCTTTTTCTCTATCCGCATTTTTTTATCGTCTTAACCGCTGACGTGAAGGTTACACGAGTTACGTCTCTTTGGCAGTCGACGATCCTTTCTTTTTTTTCTACAATCTGTAAAACTGAGAAACCCACAGGGTGGCTCCACTTGCTCCGTAAAGCTTAAACGGCCATGGAATGACTTGATGCGGGAGCAATAATTGTCATACTTGCGATTTATTGTCCCCTTAATAAAACTTCCACGCTAAACTCGCAGTATTTCAGCTGCGTAAATGTGCCACTATTCGGTACCTAGAGTGAAACTCTCGCCTCCCACTAAAATTTACAGCGGTCACGAAGTAAAAAATAATCAGGCAAAGGGAAAAGATTACTGCTGCTCACTATATTGTGGGGATTCTACTCTTGTAGAAATGAAATAGGAAAGAATTTATTTTAAGAACTACAATTTCTAAATTTAGGTAAAAGAACCTAATAAATACGACATCTTCCAGACTAATAGTTGAAGTTTATTTAAGAAGCAAAATCGAATTGATTACGTTTCGGAAACACACTGGTTTCCCTCATCAGATCTTAGTTCAAAAATATTCCATGTGAATTTCTTAATGTATGAGTTCCACCTTATTGAAAACAGATTTTTTTTAGGTAGAGCTGTAAGAAGATTTGTATATTTTGTATTCATGTAGATAAACTATTGTTTAAACTGTGACAAAAGGCAATACATTTTTTGTTGAGATGGAGCGGTATGCCCCGTCTCCATCTTTGAAATTATTATTATTAGTTTTTTTTTATATTATTATCATAATTATTAGTCTGGAAGATGTATTTATCATAGGTTCTCTTATCTAAATTTGTAAATTATAAATTTTCCCAGAAATAAAATAAGAAATTTGTATTCTTCTTATAAATTTATAAACTACAAAAGTATTTTTAAATTGAAGGAAATTTGTAATATATCGTTCGGTTTTTAATCAAAGTTCGAGGTCGTTTAAGATGGTATGAATGTTAAATTTAAGTCTCGAACATTCCATCTTGACTATTTTTATTCTTTCAATTTATAAAGTGAGGAAGAAATTGTGATTCACAAAATAATTTATATTTTAGAGAGTATCCTGGAACATGTAAGAATGTTTTAGATTCTCTAGAGGATTGTGGACAAAGAAAACATCTGTATATTCAAAATATTTGTGAGTATAGTGAGAGATAATCCTGAAATTTCCATATGTTTGAAGTGTTTCAATTTTTTTTTTAACTTTTTTTGTGACTTTAAATGAATAAGGATGTATTTAAAATATTTTTATATTATTTTATTTAAAATTTAGGAACGATGCCTGGAAACTAATAGGCATACTTTTTCACATTCTTTTATAGTGGAATAAAACTAACTTTCTTTGAAACATGTATTGATTGCGAAATTAAATTATTACAAGTACGGAACTTACAAAAAGGCATGATTGAAATGGCTGAAGTTTAGCACATGCCGAATAAAGTACATTGAATATTTGATTGCGGAACTGGCAGATCGAACAAACCGATATTTTTGCTTGATTAATGGAAATTTTATTTTTAGATTTTGTTGCACTCAACCCCGTTTTTTCCAAGTCGTTTCGAGTAAAATAGCTTCCACCGGAATGGAAGCTCGTAGCGCAATTGCACAGGCGGACAACTCGTTACGACAGTCGTTGTTAACGTCGGATGCGGGTAATTAGGGAGGTACTCGTAAATAGTTCATCTTCAAGTCTTCTAGGACCTTACCACTGACAGAGGAATGAGAAAAATAGCGATTAGTACCTCGCGCGAAATTCTTATTATAGAAGAAGCTCGAAGCTGCATAGTGGGAGAAAATCCCGTTTTGCGGGCATAAATCTATAAAAACTAGAAAAACTAATGAAAAAAAAATTGCAGCGTGTATAATACACATATTGTAGTTTTTAATTTAATTGTAAAAATTTAGGGGCGGACGGTTTTGGGCACTAGGGGGCAGCAAACTTTAAAATTCGTTAAAATAAAGTTTATTTCCATTATAAATGTAATTATGAACTAAAAATTATTAATTTTAATTTTTTTAATTTATAACTAATTTATTTGGAATGCAATAGTCAAGCCTTAGGCATCCGAGTGGAAAAAATATCTTTTTGCAGTAAAAAATCCGTAAAAAGCTTAAAACTTAACGGATCTCAATTAAAATTGCAGGGCATACTTGCAAGATGATCTACCTTGTAATTAATCTACAACTAAGCAGGATCGGAATTTATACGACCTCTAAAATGAGCCCCAAATTAAAAAATTCGTTGATAAATTAAAAATGTTGAGTTTTAGCAGCGTTATGGAATTATAATTGCTCATTGAGTTATATAACTGTTTGATTAAATTATAATAATTCAGGGGCGGAATTTCAAGTCCCCTAAACGGGTGCACGACTCTAAATTTTCTAAATTTTAATATATTTTTAGTTTCATTATGATCAATATGTACAACATAAGCTTATCTGAAGCAGAATGTGAGAAATCTTAATCAGTAGTTTTTAAAATGCAAATCACAATCTTGTGTCTGCTTTAAGTACCACATGTTACGTCCAGAGCATCGTCTTTTTCGTTGTCACTCTCAGTGTATTTTTTCAGCAACCTCTTAGCCCCAGCAGTCAATTCCTTGATCGTCTTCTCCTTTTTCAATCTGTTATGACTTATGACTAGATCGGTTGAAGCGAATAGGTAGTGGATTATCTCTTCATTATTATCCTTGCGGGAACATATTCTGCTATTATGAGCTCGTGCATTCTTGAAAACTATGTTACTTGCTTCTTGAACTTCCTCTGAAAGACAACCGATAGGCAGATCGATTGCTTACATGATTAAAGTACCGTAGATTAGAACTTTGTGCACAGAAGGAGGCATCGTGTACCATGGATAGAACTTTATGTAAAATTAAGCTTTTTTTGCGCCAATTCCTCAAATTTTTCTAAATCAATGACTAATCCAGGTGCGATTACTTGCAAAACATCTGCAAATCAAAAAATCAATTCTTCCTCAATTCCAAGAATTTGGGCTACAAGTTCAGGGTTATTAAAAAATCGTCTGGCGGTATTTCTATAATTTTTCGTTCCAAATCCTTGTTTAACGACATCTAATGTGATTAAAGTTGAGATTTCGACTGAGCTTGAATGTATGCTTTCCTCTTATTCTTCAAAATTTTCTTTTCTTTTCTTGCAGAACCCTTTTTGAAATCCATATTGTAAGAAATATGCAACAGGCACTCCATGAAACGAATCCAGCAATGAAGGGTAGATAGACCAAATTTATAAGCTACTCTTGTATATTTCAATTTTCTTATCAGTTTCAGACCATTCATTTAAGATTGTTTAGCTCTACAGATATTGCAGGATGCAGTGGATTTCTGATCAGTTAAAACATTGTAGACCTTCACATCTATCATTGTACATTCCATTCTATGTTTAACTATGAACGTTTTTCCACCTCTAGTAACTACTGTTGGAACAAGCCGGAATTCCCAGATTTCTCCCACTGCGAGCTGTCTAGCCAAATGAGGTGATAAAACTTATGGGAATCAAAAAATTATAAAAAGCTGCTGCTCTGAAAAAATGTACAAGGAAACGTGCAAAGATATTTGTTTAGTTTTTAATTTTTGTTATTAAGAATGATCATCGGACAAAAAAAGGCGAATAGAAAAATTCTTGTCTCATTATTCAATTCTTTCACGTGTTTTCGAGCGCAGGGCAAGTTCTTTGAATCTGGACTCCAATTTTTAATTTTTACTCGTAAACGGTGCAAGACATCACAAAACAGAAACAGGTATTTTTTATAGAATTTTGTTACATGTGCAAATTATTATCTAAACACTTTTTACATTATGTTGTTTCCAAGAGAAACGTGAATATTTGATTTTTCACAAATAATTTCTTTCAATTTGAAGCAATGGTTTACCAAGAACGAAACTCATCGGATAGGTAGTACATATTACCATCTATCTCTCACTCGAAACAAATTTTGTATGTAATGTTTTTGAGAAAATCCACTGTCAATATCTAAAAAAATAGCCGCTATTTTATCATGTTTTTAATTTAAAAAATTAGTTTGGAACCGATTGAGGGAGCAAGAATTTTCTTGTAAAAAAAAACACCTAATACCCACGCTTGTTCGGAAAATACTTCATTGAAAAAGAAAAAATTCTGCCAATTTTTGAGAATTTTTAGGTAATTTTAGAATTATATATGCGTATATCAAAATACCAGATCATTCTAGCACCCTAAGCTGGGTCTTTCTGCCTGATATAGATCGAAATTGGTTTCTTAATAATTAAAAAACTGAAAAAATTAGAAGATAACTATATAAAACACTTAAAATATATATATTTTTTAGACTAAAAAAGTTCAAGAAAGAAATAACTAAAAACTTGAAAATTGAAGAACCTCACGGTTTTGTGTTATTCTCAATTATATAAATAAAAACATTTTTTTAATCTCTTAATGAGAAAAACTGGAAAGTTAAAAAAAAACTACATTATTTCAAAAATTAAAAACCTTGTAAATAATAATGCAAAAAACTCCGGAATTTTGGCGATGACATTTTAGAAGCGAAATTTTTTTTAATAATCGAAAAAATATTCAATTATGAGAAAGTAAATAAATTAGCATAATTAAATATTTAAACCAATTTTTTTCAATAATTTCGCTTCTGAAATAGCATCGCCGAAAATTCGTAGTTTTCCTGCATTATTATTTACGAGGTTTTTAAACTGTTTGAACAATTATTTAGTTATTTTTTTATCTTTTCAGATTTTTTCCTCAAGACATTTAAAAAAATTATGTATGTGATTGAAAATAACACGAAACGATGTATAATTTTCAAAAAAGTTGTTTACTCTGTTTATATAAGGAAATCTTATTTAATATTTGAAATATAACACTACTTCAGCTTAAAATGTTGTTCGTTGTAACAATGTACAAATAAAACACAATAAGCAAGTAAGATATTGTTATAAGATAGAACTAATAACTTGATGAAAGAAGTGTCAGTTTTTTTTGTTATGGGAATCAAATACCTACCTCTATGAGGAAGAAAATTTATTTGATGTCTGTGAAGAAGCTAAGTTCTCTTCGAGTGAGCACAAGTAAATACACCCATAATGAATACACCCGTAGCACTTTGCAGCGGTATTTCGTATAGTATTGTAATTAGCGGTGTGTAAAAAAATCTGAAGCTCGATCGGGTTGGATAGGGTTGATTTCAAACGATTCGGGCTGGATTCGAAATTTATCGAAAGTTCGAAGGCTTTCGGGTTCTTGAACGCCAACAGGTTGAAATTTGGCATGAATCTTAACCACCCGTAGTGTATTTCAGGAAAAATATTATAATACGCTTATCTATTATGTTTTTTCTATCGTTGGCTAAACACTAAGAACAATCAGAAAACTTGGAATGTTGACTTTTTAGACCCCTATGCTGCAAGCTGTTCTTTTAGTCCGATTTTCGCGGGAATAGTTCAAATTGAAGCTCTTGGCATGTGGAATTGCGATACAAAATAAAGTTTACTATTCTACACTGCAAAAATAAGTTTGACAAAGTTTACGGAACTAATTCAAGAGTAGCGGATATGGAAGACAGTTTAGTGGAAGTCAGAAAGGTATTCAAAATCCGAGACGATATAACATGTACTGGCGCGCAAGTTATGAACTCTATATCAGAGTTCTGAAAAATGTAAACTGGAGTGGATGCAAAATCTGTTAGAGCAATTTAACAACGAAAAATACGTATTGGTAAGCAGGAGCGAAATATTTACGTGAGATAACATCGTGCAACACTATTCCTTGAAGTCAGGTCTCTAGCCGCGGATGACCTTACGCGGCAGAAGGGACAGTTGGAGATGAAGGTTTCATCTCTGGATACTTTTTCAGAGCTACCAATCTTTGCAGAATGTTATGAGGAACAGTGTTGACGGAACAGATGAAGTGATTCCAGAAGAACAGCCTTTTGCATCCAGTTCGCGATGGAATGAGCCTGACGCTCGCAACTAGGAATCTTGTTCAGTTGCCTAAGAAATTAAGCTTTCATACCTCCAAAACAGCCAAATATGAGAACTACAAGATGGACTTTGTAGCCTTGGTACAGCCTGCTCATCTCAAAAAGAAGTTCTTGATATTTAGCCCGTTTTTCTTCCTCCTTTACCATGATTTTACCATCAGCTGGTGCCCAAAATTCAATAACGTAAATGATCTTGGTCTTCAGATCTTGGAGGAAAATATGAGGCTTCGTAGCACTGATACGTTGATTGATAGAGAATGAAAAATTCCAGTAGATCTTACACTGATCATTCTCCACAACGGACTCGAGTTCCTCCTGGGCATACGGCAAGACGGGAAATAGATCAACACCATAGAAGTGCCCAAGATGGTAACATAACACTTTTAGAGCCGCATTGTGTCTCTCTACTATGTACCCGTAGCGTGCATACTTTAAGCATCCACTGAGAACATTTCCAAACATTTCTGGCTCTTGCTTGCACGCTCAGCAGTTGGTACCGCCTACAGGTACATTCATTATGCACTCGCGGTGAACTGAGGTATCTATACCGCCGTCTTGACAGGCAAAAATAAAACCCTTAGTCTCCGATCTCAATCCAGCAGATTTGAAAAACATGTTGGACAGACCCATCGAGAGCTCTTCTCTACGTACGATGCCGTATAATTTACCATGAAGATTCTTGTCATGATGTTCTCTTAGTAGAAGCGTATGTTCTGCTTTCTGTACACGACTTGTGAGCACCAAAGGTGCAAGTGATGCTAGGCCACGTGTAGTGTCGCTGGAATCAAATGGGAGGCCAAGCGCCTCTGCGGCCCTATCTGTGGCACGGTATAGAAACGACGCAGCATTGGCGACTTCATGTTGATGTACAAGTCGCGTAAGAGAATCTGTGCTATTTAGAACTGAGCAGCCTGTAGCCAGAACCGTTTTTCGATGAAGACACTCTAAGCTTATCAAGCCTCTGCCCCCTTTATCTCGAGGGAGGTATATTCGAGGTAGGGAAGATCTAGGATGATGAGTTCGATGGATTATCGTCATCTTGCGTGTGCTTCGGTCAAGTTGCTTCAACTCATCGACGTATCATTTTACTGTACCAAACGTGTAGAGCAGTATAGGAACGGCCTGAATATTGGTCGCCTGTATCTTATTCTTTCCAGATAATTTGGATGCCCAAATTTTCCTGAGAATTTGGCGATACCTTTTTCAAAGAGCCGTTCTTAACTCACGCACATTTCGGGTTTCCGCTCACGGTATTCCAAGATATGTATATGTTTCTCCATTACCAAGATGTTGAATGGTATTTCCGCCCATGAGTTGAACGCCCTGATCGTCACGCGATGATGAAGTTTTTAGTCTTCCTTGGTGTAGATGGACGCAGGCACACTTGTCCGGTCCGAAGCTCATGTCAGTCGCTTTAGAGTACCTATTTACAGCCTCCAAAAGGATGTCGAGGTCCTCTTTCAAGGAAGTAAAGAGTTTAAGGCTGTCCATATATAAAAGGTGGTTAATCTTATATTTTCTTTTGTTCGGCGGGCCACATAGCTATCCAGAGCTTTGGCCTCGGAGCACAATAGATAGAGGCAAGAGGGAGATGCAGAAAAGTATCGGACTTAGAAAGTCTCCTAGGAAGACCCCCATCTTATACGTGATATAGCTTGCAGTCATTTGTCTTTTGTCAGATGTAAGGTCAAATATTGACCGCTATCAAAGCATACGCTCTTTTATGCATTGCACTATTTTTGGATGCACCTCCAGGCAATCAAGGATCGAGTATTGAATAATGCACCTATCTATTAACAGGTTCTCCTTGCAACATGCCAGTCCTCTCTTTCGTCTACGTTGTTCAACTATTGTAATTCATACCGGCTCGATAGATGTTAATATCCTCTCTTTGAGGATGCCAGTGAATAGCTTGTAGCTGGTGTTCAAAGAAGCTATGGGCCTGTAGTTCCTTCGGCTTGACAAAATCTCCGGTCTTAGGGATCAATACCGTGCGTCCTTCTACTAGCCACTGCTGGATGGTTTCTTCTCCGTTTAAGAAAGTAGTAAATATACGAGCTAAACGTTGGTGCTCAGAAGTGAACTTTTTCCACCAAAAGTTGTTGATTTTATCTGGCCCTGGCGCTGAAAAGTTCTTAGTTCTAGCGATAA
>JAABKJ010010703.1:0-10908 GCA_011634705.1 Andricus grossulariae
TTTCAATTATATATATATATATATATATATATACATTGTGTGGGCTTTACAAAAATTTCGAACTTATCTTTAAGGAGCCAAAATAATAAATAGAACCGATCACATGGTATTAACATTTCTCAAGACTTGTAAATTTACCAAAGCTCGATTAATTAGATGGATGCTTGCTATCCAGGACTGTAAAATAGAGATTCAACATTTACCAGGGAAGGACAACATAATGGCCGACGTTTTAAGCAGACTTCACTCTGCAGAAAATCAAAGAAACACCAAGAGAGAATCGATTATAAAAATCAACGAACTCACTTACCAATGCGATCAAAACCTCAAAACGAAGTTGGAAAACATCAAAGAACATCAGAGTGCCGATAAAAGGATTACCGGAGTGAAGAAACTCATGCAAAGAAATGATGAAGAGACTAATAGATTCAAGGTTATTTAATGTATTTTATATCATAAAAATGAGACAGATCATTGAGTCTACGTACCACAGGATCTAACAAAACAACTAACCTGGAATCGTCACTTCAGGTACGGACATTGTGGGGGGTGATAAAACATATCGAATACTGCGTGAATATTTTTACCATCCTAATTCGCAAAGTATGTGTGGCAAACTCTGAGCACGTGTGCCTCGTGTCAGCGAAACAAAATATCAACGACAGCACCACAAGCTTTGCAACAACCGGTGCTACCGAAGAGATCTTTAGAATTAATATCATTGGATTTCTTTGGACCTTTAACCGCTCAAAATTTTGGAAATGAATAAATTATATGCATGTAAAATATATGTATATGTAAAATTATATCCACTCAGAAAAGCTACGAGTGAAGCGACCGTTAAGAAGCTAGACAATTTTATCGAGACTTTTGGGAAACCAGAGAAAATACTATGTGACACCAGAACTCAATTCAGTAGCAGAAAATAGGCACAGGCACTTCGAAGAAGAGAAATCTGAATGATTTTAAGTTCTTTTCGACATCCGCAGGCCAAGATGGTCGAGCGAGTTAATTGTGAGTTGGGTCGACTTCTACGCACACTGCTATCTCCAAATCAGCATGGCACGTGTTTTTCGAAAAATTGAAAACATTGAAACAATTATCAATGAATCCCCTCACGAAAACATGAGAGCACATTGAAAGAGCGTGCAACGTATCCAATACACAGGCAGGAACCATGGAAAAATTGTTAGCACTGTATGAAGGACCCTACACTATCAAATAACAGATAGGCGGCAATGTTTACATCTTGCAAGAGCCAACAGCAGGAAAAATAACTGGGCAGTACCATGCTGACGATTTAAGAAAATATCGAAGGGTGGAAGAGGACGTTTCCAGGTAGGAGTGGGGAGAGGACCACCGACATCGGAAAGGACACCGAAGCTGAGATGCCTCAATTAGTCGTATACTTGTCACTAACAAGTACACAATGCCGGCAATAGCTACACAGTGCAAAAAGAAAGACACTACTCGGAGTGTTGGCATGCAGTGCGTGGGACGCGGAGGATCGGGTGATGTCATATCAATTAGACGATCATCATACCCAACGAGAAATGCTCGACCGCGGGTATTAACAAAACCAAGAGCACGTGCATTCCGTCCACCTAGGACAACTCTGACGGGCGTGAACACTGATCATATTAGCATCGATACGTTGAAACGGTGTGTGGGAACAGATGAGGGACGGTGTGGACATGTTAAACCTCGGAGTGCTGTTTTTACAAAACTAGCAGAAAAACGAGTGAAAGTGCCGAATCCTATAATTGCAACAAGTGAAGAAAGTGAACCTCAACCTTCCGCAACAAAAACAATAAAAATACAATCCTCCGCATCAAACCACTTACTACATTATACGACATAAAATCATTATTCTTATTATTTTGTATAATTATATTTCATTAATTAGATGAAAATAAAAAGAAAATGTTAGGTAGCCATTTGATGTGTATTTTAATGCTCAATAGTTGCTTTCTACTAATTGCCTAAAACGCGTCTGGCGTTTAGAAGAATGTTTCAGTATCCATTTGAATGCCTCAATAAATCAGGTTCTTACACGTCAGGTAAATATTTCGTCCCAAATTATTGTGAACGCCGGCAGTCGGCCGAGTACCTAGAACTTCTAAATGTTTACGAAATGTGAATTAAACTAGTGTTACCAGGGTGAACGCGTGTCAAGGAAACCTTGGAAATAAGAGGAAAAGTCGAGAATGTTGAACAATTCTTGCCGCTGCGCGGGCATATTCTCGTCGCTCGCGCGTAAGCGCACCTAAGGAGTGCATCTGTTGAATCTTGCACTTCGCGCTTGAAAATATATTTAGTTCGCGCTTCCCGTTCGATCATGTATTTATGTCGCGCTTCGCGCTCGACAACATATTAGCCATATTACCCTCGGTCTTCGTACTTCCTCCACATTTATGTACAGACCTTTTAAAATTAAAGGTTAAGCATCGACAACTATGATTTGGTGATTGTGACTTCTTTTTTGTTAAAGCTCCTTCGGCCTTAACGAACACATTCTCATCACGCATCTCATGCTTCGTACTCGATTTTGCCCACAGTGCGAACTTTTCTACATTAAGTTTAACTCTATTATATTAAATGAATATTATATTTCTTTCTGTACCTCGGTCCGTGACTGCTTATTTAGATATTGCAAAATAATGTACAAATTTTATTTTTCAGGATTACTTAAGTATTTGTTCCTTATTTTTCACTAATTTCAATTCTCAGCTTCCCTGAAAAATGTATCATTTAAATAAATTTATATTATTAAAAATCATAATATGCATTGCATTATATAATATATATCTTGTTTTCATAATTTAAAAAAGTAAGTATCCTATGAAAAAAATAATTAAGTTGATTAAGATTTTATTGCACTTCTTGTCGTTTTTCCAAAAACATCATTTGATTATTTTCAAGGTTATTTCTTACGATTTAAACCAAAAATATGCATCCTATCAAAAAAGAAATAGCAACAAATTTGTATATCTTTTTTGAGTGCAAAAATTTTGTCCATCAATTTTCATCGTATCTTCTGTTGTTTTTTCAAAAATGTTGTACATTCTAATCAAGGAAGGTATTAGATTTGTGTAAAAGTCAACCCCCTCCCCTTGTTATCAAATATCCACGTTTTGAGACCCACTGAACCCGAAAACTAGGTTTAATTAATGTTTCTTTCTTTATGTATGTATGTATATATGTATGTTTATCTGTGAGCACGATAACTTTTGTTTAATTTCGTGAAAAAAAGCATTAAAAATAAAAAAATGTAATTGTTGGACAAACGACACAAGCTACGAAAAAATATAATGAGACTAAAGTTGTTCACTTAAGAAATAGCTCCAAATTTGTTACTAATTATTTTTTGATAGGAAGCGTGGATTTGGTTTGATTTGTAAAAAATAACATTGAAAAATAAAAAATTTAATTTGTGGACAAACGACACAAACTATGAAAAAAATGAATTGACAAAAGTTGCTCATCTAAAAAGGATCTACAAATTTGTTATCAATAATTTTTAGATAGAGAAAGTAGATTTTGTTTCAATCGTAAAAAATAAGATTAAAAATAAAAAAATAAACTTTTGGTAAAACGACACAAGAGACAAAAAAAATGAAGAGACAAAAGTTGTGCTACCAAAAAAATCTACAAATTTTGTATAAACTCTTGTTATAAAAATATATACAAAATAAAATAAGTACCTTTTTTGGAAAAGGACACAAGCTACAATAACATTTTATTTATTAAAATTTTTGGCCTGAATTACATCTAAAAATTTACTCGGAACCACTTTACGCTACGATGCGTGTTTTTATTTTAAACCGTAAAAAATAAAATTAAAAATTACCAAATTAGATTCATGAAAAAAGGACACAAAATTCAATAAAATATTGAATACAAAATTATTTCTTTTTCATACGATGCGCACTTTTTCAATTATAAGAACAAGACAATTAAAATATATATGTTTCAATACCAATGCATAATAGTATAAATTTATTGAAATGTAGGACACATAAATATGGTATATACGTTTATTAAACAACAAGACATTACAAAGTGTATCAGGAGGTTGTTTGCGGCTCGTTGGTTCGCCAATGACTGACTGCTCGTCAGGCCTTACGGCCTTACGGCGCTAGTGTGGCATCACTTAGAAATCTAAATTCCCTACAAGACGTCCATCCTGACAGATAGTTTGACTCAAACTGATACTTAGAAGTAACTTAAACTAAATCATCGTACGAAAAATAATTGCAATAAACATTACATATTGTAGAAATAAGATCGGCGTACCAAGGTTTCATATTACATGATTCCCATGTACCTATGTATGGTTTTTAAGTAACCTGAACATTCTCGACATCTTTTAGCACATATCTATCGTTGCGTAGCACCTTAACAACTTCGTAGCGGCCTTTAGAGCGCGGAATGACCTTTTTGATGCTCCAAATATAGTATCGTAGTTTTTTTACCATCACATAGTCACCTAACTGGCATTTTCGCGGATCTTTGTGTTTTTTATCAAAGTAAGCCTTATTATGTTCTTGAGATTTTTTATTTTTCTCAACCGCTTCGGACCTAACCCTTTTCGAGCTCATGGGCCTCATCGCTGTCTTTGACTTGCTCCAAATAATCCGTCACAGGATCAATCACAGAACGACGTTGGTTTACCCCAAATAATAATTTACTATGACTTGTTCCTGTAGTGCTGTGAACGGTATTATTCAAAGCAAATTGAACGTAGGTTATCATTTTGTACCATAACTTGCCGGAAGAAGGATCGGACAGTGTCGCAAACATTGGAGTTATCACGTGATTCACCCTCTCCACCTGGCCATTTGCCTTAGGGGATGCTTTCGCAATCAGAACATGACTTACTTTCTTCTCGTCTATAAAATCCGTAAAATCTTGCGACATGAAGCAAGAACCACGATCTGAAATAATGGTTTGCGGCCTACTGTAACTTCGGAAATAATCATTCAGACAATTAATCGCTTCTTTGGTGTCTGTACTTTCAACGGGGTACAGCTTGACAAATTTAGCAAAGGAGTCTATTACTGGAAACACATGTTGCTTAGCTGCAATTCATTTATCAATCGGACCTAGATGATCAATATGACCCGTCATAAAAGTTTTGCCATCCTTTGTTATTGGGTGAAGACAACCCTCACCCTTCCCCGTAGGAGGCGAAAATGCTATGCATTTTAAACAATTCGCGATATAATTTTTTGTTTTTTTCACGAATTCCCAAAAACCAGTAATTACTCAAAATCGATTCGATGGTTTTCTCTGTACCAAAAGGGCCCAGTTCATCGTCGTATTTTCTTAATAAGTGAGATTCCATTTTCTGGGGTACATAAAATAAACTATCGTCGTTACGCTTCCTGTAAATTATACGCGTTTCACATTTCGAATAGCCTGTCTTCGGTGGTCTGAAGTTTATCTCTCAGTTCACGGATTTTCGGATCAAGGTTTTGGCTGATAACTGAGTTCGACTCAAAAGTGTTATCTTTGACAATTAATACACTCACAGCACGGCTGAATGCATGGACATGCTTCATTTTTCGCCAGATCTATGTTCGAATGTTTTGTCGAACATCTCTCATTTATGAGACCACGCATAAATTCGTCGATTTACATCCTTTTTATCCAACGTGAGCTTTAAAGCATTAAAATCCATAACTATCTTGAATGGTATCCCCTGGAGATAGATTCGGAATCTTTGCAGGGCATATATCACAGCTAGCCTTTTTAACTTGAATCTGTGAAACCTACTCTCTGCTTCTGAGGTTCTTTTGGAAAAATATAATATTGGATGAAAAAGATCGTCAGATTTACGCTGCAGCAAGGCTGCACCGCAGCTTACCTTGCTGGCGTCACAATGAAGTTCGGTTTCGTCCTTAGGGTTGTAAATGCTCAATACCGGTGATTATATTAGTTTAGCTTTAAGTTTCTCCACCGCCTGAAGTTCATCTGGATCAAACCTAAAAGGAACATTTTTTATAAGCAAATCGTGCAGGGGCTTATCAATGACAGAAAAGCTCTCTATGAATTTTCTGAAGTAGGAGCACAGTCCTAAGAAGGTCTGAACTTGCCTGATGTTCTGGGGTAGAGGAAAATTCAAAACCGCTTCAATCCCGTGATCGGTACGCTGGTGGACCGACCAAACGCAAGCATTACGCTAAAGCGTAATGCTAAATTAATGCTAAAGTAATGCTAAAGTAATATGGCATTATAATTATTAAAAGAAGCAAAAGAAATATGTAAACAATTGCAATTATAATAATGCGTTAAAATTTACGTTAAATGATCATGCCGTACTTGCAACAAGTTGCTTTTTCAGCGTTAAAGTAAATTTTAACGTTTTATTATAATTGCAACGGGTGACATATTTATTTTCTTCATTTTATTAATTATAATACCATATTACTTTAGCATTAATTTAGCATTAGGCTGTAGCGTAATGCTTGCGTTCAACCGGTCCGCCAGGGTTGGGCTTAAGGGGATTCATTACCGTTATAAAATGGATTTCCAGTTTCCGGCCGCACAGTTGAATATTTTTGTCTGATATTTTGCATAACTTATCTACATATTGGTCTCTTTTGTTGTCAAGGCTCGGTTTTTTGAAAAAATGCTTATATTTTACGTTATAAACAAAAAGAAAGAACAATAGAAAAAAATGCAGCGATTCTCAGTACTAGCTGAGTGTGTATTTCCGACGCCTAGGCAATGGACCCCCGTCAAATTACCGAGGCAGACTCCCTGAAGCGCGAGTGGAGACTCGGGAGCGCATCGAATTACCCGAAACGAATCACCCTTTCATTATTATAAGATGCAGGCCGGTTCGAAAAACTGAAATTATGAAAGCATCGCGTTATTCAATTTTAATTAGCAGAAATAGTTTATGCATATAATTTCAAGAATGTGAAAAAAAGATTCATAAAAATCGGTTAATATTTGCAGTAATAATCGAAATGTTGAAGTGCACCCGATAGTATGCCAAGATGCACGGCGCTATGGGAGGAAACGCATTTTTTTCGTTCAAAGGGTCTACAGCCTTCAATTTTGCCCCAATCCACAATTTTTTTTTTATTGAAGAGCGCTAAATTTCCAAGAGCGCCTTAGTCAGAGGTTGTTGAATTTTCATTTGTTTATTTCTTATATGTTTACTTGAAGTATGAGAAAATCGAGATTTTTCACAAAATCAGTATTTACTCTTCAATAGCAGTTTAAATCTAATGAAAATCATCGTACATCGATGCAAGAGTACTCCCACAATGTGAATAATTTGATTATTGTCGGTTTTAATTGTTATAAACAAATGACATTAACAAACAGCCACATAGTGTAATTTTTGTTGAAAAAATTTTTTTTTCGGATGAATATGCTTTAAATTGTAGTGAGAGTAACTGTTAGTCATAATTTTCATGAAACATCAACAATTATGAATGTTGTAAAAAAATTTTTGCAAAAATTTGGAGATTGTTTCTTCCTTCATTATCTGAAATTATGTAGATATTCGGAAAAGTTATATGTGTATGATTGTGTGTGGTCAAAGACAAAAGTTGTTGATTTTGTAAACAATAGAGATGGGACGAGCAGTACTTCGGCTACTGCTTGCCCTCCGGCAGGCAGGACCTCCTGCTTGCCGAAGTCCAGTTTTAAACTTCGGCTACTGCTCCCTCCGGCGCGCTGGAGGAAGCAGTAAGCAGTAACTTCGGCCGGATTCCTACTGCGTTTTTTATACTACTGCAAACTCCAGCGTCAGGTACCTGAAGCCCTGAACCCTTTTTTTCTGCGTCTTCTGACTCTTTTTCTAGCACTTTCTTTCCTTTTCCTATTGAGTTCAGAATTGAATGCGAGTAATTCAATATTGAGAAAATGATAATTTTAAAAAGTTTGAAATTATATTTTGCTTTTAATTTTCGAGGTGATTTGTGAATGAAATAAAAATTATTAATTTTATTCAGATAATAAAACAATATACGAGACATGAGTGTAGTGAATAACATATTTTATTTACTAAATAATTATTTCAAATTTAAGTATTTTCCTCAAATTGATTGTCAATAGTAGTGATTTGAGATTCACATGCAAATCACAGATGTGCCTTTCTCTGAGTACATTATTACATTATCATTGTACATAATTAATTACACAGTTAAACAATAAACTATACTGTGCTAAATATTGCTTTTATACTATGGTTCATGATCAATTCGCATTCTCTGACACTTTTCTCGTCAATAATTATCTATTTTGTTAAAGAATCGGGTAAACGTGAATAAACATATGTAAATATATCCAAACAATCTATACCTAATGAAGAACAATAATATTATGTTGTTTTCATTATAACAGTGTAACAAGATATTGTGAAAAATTATTGGTTATTTATTTACAATTGAAATTGGAAACGTCAAGCAAATTAGCGAAACATGAAGATTTTTTAATGCCTAAAAAATATATACAATTTTCAATCCTTTTTAAAAAAACGCTTGAAAAAATTCAGTTACGTCCTTTCGTCAGCATTATCCGAGTCCGAGTACCATGAAATCTGAAAGTGGAAAAGGTACAAGATTTTTATATTTTCTTTCAAATATTTAATATGTTTGACGATTATAATATGTCTTTATCGAATTAACAGTTGAGATGGACAGACACACTATTAGTGCTAAGTAACAGTGCACAGTAACTGCAAAGTGCCGTAAGCGAATTAATTAAGATAAACAACATAGGACAGGCCTCAGACTCACTTTAGAGATAAAAATATGTTTATTTAAAATGTTTTTCTTTAGTCTATAATTTCAGAAATTTCCTACTCATTTGTCGAAGACTTCCCAGTCTTTCCACTCTTTTCATTTTTTTACTTAAATTCAAACGGAATTATTAGAATAAAATGAGAAAAGCCAACAATTTTGTTAAAACGTCATACTTCTTGGTTGAAAATTCAATCGTATTTTCAGCTCGAAAATTAATTAATTTTGTAGAAAAGTTAACTACTTGGTTAAAAATTGATGTATTTTGTTGAAAATTCGTATTTTTTGGAAGAAAATAAATTTTGGTTGAAAATTCAATTTTTTAGTTGAAAACTAATTAATTTTAGATGAAAATTAATTAATTTGAGATGAAAATTTAACTGTTTTGTTGACAATTTGTCTTCCTTTGGTCAAATACAACTGTTTTTCATTTTAAATTGAAATCCTTTTTGTTGAAATATCAAGCTTTTAGTTTTTGTTGAACTACATTTTGAAAAGTTAATTCTTTTTTTGGTTTGAGATTTATAATTGTAGTTGATTTTCTTTTGTTAAAAATTATTTTTTGGCACTGAAAATTTGACTTCTTTGTTAGAAATTTAACTGATTGGTTGTAAAATAACTTTTTGGTTGAAAATTAATTTTCTCGTGTTGAAGGTTCAACTGTTTTATAGAAAAATCGTCTTTTTGACATGAAAATTTCAGAACTGGGTTGAAAATTCAACTATGTTGTACAAAATTTAACTATTTTGTAGAAAATTCTTCTTTTGTTTTTAATTGAGAATTAATGTTCCTCAATATAGATTACACAACATCATTTTTGGTTGAAAATTTATCTTTTTCAGCTTAAAAATTCAAGTATTTAGTTCTACATTTTTAGAAACGAAACAAAATAGACTAAAAAATAATTAAATAAATTTTGGGCAAACATATCCATTGTTCAAAATATGTGGCTGAAGATTTATGTAATTTGTTGAAAATTCTTCCTTTTTTGCTAGAAAATTAAACTATTTGGTTGAAAATGTATGTACTATGTTGAAACTTCATTTTTTCTGACAGAAGAATGAATAATAAATGAAAATAAAATGATCTTCTTAGTTTAAAATTGAACTATTCGGTGAAAAGTATATGTATTTGCATTAAAATTCGTATTTTTTGGTAGAAAATCAATGTTTGTTTCAAAAATGCAATGTATGGTAAAAAATTAATCTGTTTTAGTTGAGGATTGAAGTATTTCTTTGAGAATTCTTCTTCTTTGGTTATATTGAACTGTTTTTTATTTGAAATTAATATCTTTTGTGTTATAAGTATAAACTATTATATTTGTTGTTTAAAATTATTATTTCCAGGTTGAAAATGCAACTGTTTTGTTGAGAATTCTTCTCTTCGGCTTGAAAATTTAACTAGTACGTTGAATCTTGAACTACTTTGCGAACAACTAATATTTTTGGTCGAAGATTCATCATTTTAGTTCAAAATTCATTTATTTATTTGAAAACAGAAATATTTTCTTAAAAATTCTCCTCTTTTTGGTACAAAATTAATGGTTTTAACTGAAAATTTAACTATACCATTGTTTGATGAGAATTTATCTTTCTTAGTAGAAAATTCAACTATTTGGTTCACAATTAAAAAAAATATTTAAAAAAAGTTAAGGAATAGTGGCATCAGTAGAAAATTTTGGGAAAATAGTGTCTTCAGTGCAATTTTGTTCGAAATAGTAGTAAAATAGTGTCATCGTTCAAAAAAGTGTAAAATAGTTCACAAATATTTTCAAAAGTTTGCAATGATCTTTACAGGAAAATACATACTACATATATGTGTTGAATAATTCACAAGAAATTACAAGAAAGTAGAACATTTACCTATTATTTAGAAGAATTTTGCCCATTTTTTTATGTTTCTTTTTATATAAAAATACAATTTTCCATTAAAAAGAAAAATGAAAATGAAAATGAAAATAATAACAATCTTCAATAAAATTTTTGATCAACAATCATGAAACCGGAACTTATGGTCATTTATTTCATGAAATTTTTATTTCAACTACGTCCTACTACACGCCATATTTGTGAAATATTCTTATGTTTTCAATCATTTTTCATAAGAATTGAAATTATTCTGAAATGAAATACAAAGAATCATTAAT
>JAABKJ010010704.1:0-10908 GCA_011634705.1 Andricus grossulariae
ATAGATATATATATATATATATAAAGAAGGCTTTGTAGCCCATGTAATAGTGTGCGTTCATACACTTCCACCTGTCTTTCTTTTTGTCATGCGCCAGCGTGAAACACAACATCACGTGACCCCCATTTTTCGTATGGTGGTTTAGAAAGATTGCAAAGCGTTTTTTTCGCTTCATTCGAAGCACTATAAGAATTTTCGTTATTTGGATCCATTACAAAATTTAATACAGCAACTTAGAAATACTGTAATTTTTTGTATGTAAGAATCTAATATTCTTACGATTTATTCCAAATAGAGATAGGAGTCTGCATTTTCATAGTCACTAGTCGACTTTTTCTAACCATACCTCGATTATCCCTAAATTCATATATTTTTTTTCAATTATGGATATGCGCTGAAAGAAATATTAATACCAAAAGTCTCTCTGTGTACTTCTTCCAGTAACAGGCCACTGGCAAACTTGTAATGCGCTTTTGAAATATTCTCGAGAAAAACGTCTTTAAAAAATCCACGCACATTACATCACTTGAGTTTATAAGAGTAAAGTCCGGGCTCGATTTCTGCTGCCAGCATTTTTTCCAATATCTTTTTTTATTCAAATTTTTGTATTGAAATTGACTATTAGGTTCATTTAAACGAGCCAAAGTATTCATTTCTAACCATTTTTTCCCATTGAAAAATTGTTTTTACATTCTCATCATTTATGATTGAGAAAGTAGGGTATGCTTAGAGACTTATTCATCGTCACTTTTGCAATTATTATAGACGCAAATTTTCGATTGCCAGTTCATAACACACATTTGATGAGCCCAGTTTTTGTAGACATGACTGGATCCACTGCTCGCCAGGAAGCTTTCAGAATAAGCTTCACAACAGGCAGACGATAATTAATTTTTTTTTCGACAGCTAGTGACTGAAATAGCCTAATGCCATACAAACTCTAGGGTAGAAAGTGCCACTTGGCACTTTCTACCCTATTAGAATTGTCAGAAATTTCACACCACAGTTTTCCAACGGATATTCACGTTTTGAGACCCCCTGAAGTCAAAAATCAAGTTTTGGCAATGGCTTCTGTCTGTTTGTCCGTCCATCCGGCCAGAGGTTATGGTTTTATCCCTCAAAAATGCTATAAAAAAATCGAATATTCAATTTCTACGCCATAAGACGACAGATACGCGAAAATGCATACAAGAAGAATTGAAGACCTTCAAAATATCTACAATTTTTGTTTCAACCATTTTCTGATAGGACTCGTTTTTTTTATTTTATGTATCGAAAATGAATAAGTCGAAAATTCTAATTTTAGGCCAAACGGCGACAGATAAGTAAAAAGGTGAAAGAGAAGAATTGTAGCTTTTTAAAAGACCCATTAAGGTCACACCTATTAAGGTCCTAAAAGAAAGAATAAGTTCGTTAACTAGCATTTCTTGACCAGCGGTTATGGTTTTATCCATCAAAAATGCTATCCAAAAATCGAATATTCCATTTTTACGCCAAACGACGACAGATATGTCAAAAAGTACAGAAGAAGAATTGAAAATCTTCAAAATATCTACAAATTTTGTTTGAATCATTTTTCGACAGAACTCCTCGTTTTTAATTTATTTATCTAAATTGATGTGCAAAAATTGAAATTTCCCATATTACGACAAATGACGCAAGATACGTAAAAAGTCTGAAAGAAAAGTTGTAGGATATTTTGATTTACCCATAAAAAATAATATGAAAACAAAACCCCTATTTTTAGCATAACAACGCAAGATAGAGAAGAACGCCTGAAGAAAGGATTGTAGCTTTTTATTGTAAGGTAATTCAGAAAATAAATATACATTTAAAAATGTCTGTCAAAAATCGAGTGCGTAGCACGAATGTTACGATGAGAAGGTGTACCTCAACGCCTACAGATATTTTTTTTGATAAAGTTTCATTCAAGCATTCCGAGTGTAAAAAATAAATGTCCGAGCACGAAGCGGGAGGTAACTCATTTAAAGCGCGAAGCGCGGGATCCGACAGATACGCACCCTAGATGCGCTTAAACTTGCGAGCTGCAAAATAAGAAAAATAAGAAGATATAAAAGTAGAATATAAATAAAAGACATTTTCTATCATTATTATAATATTTATATTTTGAAATTAGAGTAACGAGAGATATTTTGTAAGAAAAATCGTACAAGACGTCCGAATTTTTTAAAAATTTCGCGGAATTGACTTATCCTTGTAATATTCGCTTCGCAAGTGATGAAGATTGTAAAATCCAATTTTTTTCATCTAACAAAAATGATGAAAAATGAATATTTTGGCATGATTTAAATCAATTTATAGTGAATGGTAATAAAACAAAATTTGAATCATAATAGAAACTAGCAGAAAATATAAGCAGCAGAAATCGACTCCGGACTTTCCTGTTACAAACTCGGAGCGCTGCCACCCGATATAACTGGGAGCTCAAAGACTTTCGCATCGCGGTCCATGTAACGTACCTGGATTTTTTCAAAGCTGACTTTCTGGAGAATAGATGGTAATTGGAAGGAGCATGCATATAAACGTAGATGCCCCTTGAAAAATCAAAACCTCCAGGGTAAGTACATCTAAATTTCATTTGAAAATAAGAACATTGAACTAATATAAAGACAATGTTGTATAGATGTCGGTTATCAACTTCAACGCGGGAGGTAACAAGTAAAGGATTAATTATTTAATTATAAACACAGAATATACTCAAAGAATCCTTTATTATCTTTCTTCCTGATTGGGTACATTTTTGTGCGACTTACGGAGAAAGAAATACTACATCTTTAAAAGACTTTGATACTGCTACTGCTAGTTCTACAAACTTAAAATCGGATAATTACAATTAATTTCTGAATAGGTGCGTCGTTCATGCCCCTTTTCCTGAACAGGTATGTTCTCATCACTTTCACTGAAAAGGTATATAATATACAAATTTGATATATTTACTTCGAAATTCTGTCTAATTTAGAACACCGTAAAATTAATTAACCAGTTAACTGGTAGGCTCGAAATCGACATTATGTGCTAAAACTGTTAGAAGCAAATAATTTCGTATTCATCATGAAGGTTCATTTCGTAAGGGGTTTTTAGGTCCCTGATGGCGAATCCGAAGTCGAAATTGAGAAATTCAAAATGAGGAATGCAATATGGCGGATGCAATATGGCTGACTAAAATTCAAAAATCACGTGACTTGAATAAACAGAAGTACTAAAGGGTTTTTTTTTAAGTCGCTGATGAATATTCTACTATATTATTAGCTATTTTGAATTTCTCAATTTTGACCCCGGATTCGTCTTCAGCAACCAAAAAACTACGACATACAAACTTTTATAAAAATCCATTGAGTTTTGTGGCAGTTATTCCAAGTGCGCATATATGCGTCATTACCAGTTAACTGGTTAAGAACAAATCCAATTTTAAACGTCAACTGCACTAAAAAAATGGATTATACCGTTTACGATCTTGGATTTAAAAATATGAGACAATAATCTCTAGATGTTTCTATTTTATTACTCACATGTACATCCTTTTTGGACACTTGCATATAGAGAATCTGATTTTACTATGTGTACCTAAATTCCGGCTTCCACAGGAGATCGACAGATACTAACTCTTTAATTTAACCCCAATTACCCCAACTATCAATAAGCCTCCATGTAGTGCTAGACGCACGTTCGCCTGAACTTTTGATCAGAAAAGTGGAAAACTGCAGACAACCAAAACTCCTGAGCACAGCCGGTTACTGACAGACGAGTTCGAATGTAGACATTCGATGGCATCCAGTACTTACATTTAACATTTAACAACATTTAATGTTTGAGATCTCGACGAGTTATAAATCACCACCCAGCTACTGCCGTCCGTATTAATCTATAGATATTAAGCCATAAAATTTAGATATTAAGTTTTATAATCTATGATTTGAAAAAATAACATGCATCTTGTACAGCTCGATATATATAGATTGCTGTCTCAAATTTTAAAATCCAAGATCATGAAAAGTATAATACATTTTTGTAAGTGTGCCCTTGTTGAGAGAAGTCCAAGAAATGGATAGTGATTTTTGTAAACAATATCTAGAGAAGAGTAAGTCCCATTTTTCAGAAGCTGGAATCGGAAGGGAAATTCTAAAAGAGACAAAAATAGGTTGTACAAGTAGAATTAACCATTTTCCGTCGTAGTGCAAAGATAGCCATCGTCTGCAGCACTTAAAAGCGCCATACCGTTTTGCGCTTATTATACAAAACGCGTAGAGCTCGATCTCAGGATTATTCGAGAGTTGTTCTATGTTTTTCGATTACGACTGCAAAACTCTTGTACTGGTGGATGTACTCAGAAGCACTTCGGGTATTGCGGTTCTCTCTTCCTACCAAGATAACGGCGAACCACTCCTCTCTACTTTGCTGCCTTTCCTCCGATACGATCCAAACCTGCGACGAGTAGAGGCGCCTTGAATATCCGTTTATATGCGAATCGAAGGATACGGGGGAAGAACCAAGAAATATTTGAAAGGAAGAAAAAGAAGGGTGACCCTCACTACCATAAATGCTCCTTTGTACGAAGTATTACCTTCGAGCTGACAAATTTTTAAATGCATGTATATAGTCTTGAAGTTATGTAAGAGTAACACTCAATATTTTCCTCAGGAGAAAAAAAGAAGATCAATCAAGTAGATGAATAAAGGTTTCGATTTTTCATTTTTCCCCCTTTCAAACAAGTCAGATAGGGTACAGTGGGGCATGGTGACGGTGCGGGACAATGTGACGGTGCGGGGCATGGTGACGGTGCGGGGCATGGTGACAGTGCTGTGGCACGGCGACTACGGTGAAACCTGGATTGAGCTCCCCTGGATTTTGCCCTTCCGAGAATTGACGCCGCGCCGTGGGGTTACGCGAGAGACGTTTGTGGGGGGATGTGCGGTGTGCACTCAGATGTGTCAAAACAGAGAGGGAAACAGGAGAGAGATAAAACAGGAGAGAGACAAAATAGTTCCGAGTCTCCGGATTTAACGTCAAGGTCAGCCCCAAAACCGGCGCTAAATCCAGGTTCGACTGTATTAAAAATAACGCCCGTGCTTGTTGAGTTTCGTATTAGTTTTTTTTACATAAAATAGCTTTATTTGTTTGCAAAAATAGTGATGTCATACAATTTCTATTTTAAAATACGTGTCAGATGAATAATTATGAAAAAAAAGTTTTGTCGGAAACAGATGGAAACGTCTTTATCAAAAATTAAGCACTGACAGCATATTATGAAATACTTGAAGCATGAATCATAAACTGTTTCCATAAACTTTCTAAATATATTGAAATTAATTAAATTTTGCACCGTCGTACATAGGGCACGACGCCGCGCCACGGTGCGTCCTAATTATTTCAGCTGGGAGTAAGAGTTTATAACTGCTTTTGCCACATACTTTACTTTGATTGATATGAGAATTATTATATCAACTTGAGAATTATTATATTGTATCACTTTTAGTCTGCAAAGTTCATATTGTTTAAATAAACAGCAGTAATATGATGGCCGCCGTACCCCAGTGTATATAATGAGGAACGCCGGCCGAAATGCAACACCTATCAATTAATTAAATGTCAAATAATGATGTATGATAAAAAACGGTTTTTATTAATAACATATGTTCCCTAATAATGTGAGCTTCACCTTAAAAACTACACATATCAAAATTAGGTTTCAATCATAATTTATAGGGCATTCAAGTCAAAGCGTGTTACCATACCCAATTTTCAACAAAACCGTTGAAGTTTTGACCAAAAAGGTGACTTTTGAACAAAATAATTGATTTTTCAACCGAATGGTCGAATTTTCAAAAGACATTAAACCTCAACCAAAAACGGTTTCATTTTCAACCAAATAGTTGAATTTACGAGCCAAAAAGGCGAATTTTTTTAGAAAACAGTTGAATAATCAGTCTCAAAACTTTAATTTTTAACAAATAGATGATTTTAAAATTAATAATATAAAATTTTAATCAAATAGTTGCATTTTTGAAATAAATCAATTAATTTTTAATAAAACATATGCACTTACAACAAAATATTTGAACTTTTAATCAAAGTAGATGAATTTTCAACCGAATAGTTGAATTTTCATACCAAAAAGACGAATTTTTTAGAAGACAGATGAATTTTCACAAAAAAGTTAATTTTCAACCAAGAAAGATGAATTTTCAACCACGGAAGATATATGAAAGAGATTATACCTCAACCCAAAACGGTTGCATTTTCAACCGAATAATTGAATTTTCTGGCCAGAAAGATGAATTTTTTAGAAGAACTTTGAATTATCAGCCTGAAAAGTTGAATTTTTAATAAATAGATCATTTTCGATCTGAAAAGATGAATTTTTAAGAAAATAGTTGAGTTTTCAACAAAAAAATTAATTTTTAACTAAACAGTTGCGTTTAAGATCAAATATTTAGACTTTTAATCGAAATATACGTATTCTCAACACAATAGATGAATTGTTAACCAAAAACTTTTGACTTTTGTGCCATAAAAGAGAAAATTTCAATCCAAGAGAATTAATTTTTCATCCAAAAAAGGCAAATGACCAATAAAAGAGTTAGATTGACAACAAAAAGGGATGAATGTTTAACAAAATAATTTAAATTTAAATTAAATAGTCGAACTTTTCACCAAAAAGAATTAAAATTCAACCAAAAGTAGTTGGATTTTCTTATTGGATTCCAATGCTTCATTTCGCATTTAAGCGAAAAAAGAGGAAAAAGGGAAGTTTCTCGGAAACAGGGGAATTTTTTAAAAAGGGGGAAAAGGGGTAAGAGTGTCAAGTTTGTAACTGAATTTTAAATTAATCGATTTTACACGTTTTCAGCAAAAAAATTTTTTTAATAATTAAAAATTTTATCAGAATAAAGCTTTAATAAGAAATTATTCGATTTTTAATGTTCTCAATTAAAATGCTACAATTTTGTATAGTTTTGAATTTCAATTTTAAAAGTTTCGTTATGATTGAAATTGAAACTAAGTACAGCGATTCGATCCCTGTGCACGAAAATTTGATGCAATTTAATTTCCCTTCTCACGCCTTCAGGTGATTCTCCCTTCAATTACAAGATAACGGTTAAAAGGAGGATGTAAAAAATATTAGATTTGATTTTTTTTTAAAGTAAGAACCTAAAAAGAGGGGCCGAACTTAAAGGTGAGTTGATTAAGGGTCCGATCCTAATAAAATTCTTGTCTGACCGGGTATGTCCGTTTTCACTGGTAGGCTAGTGACTACCATACTATCCACTGTATACCATCGAGCGGACAGATTATGTTCGATTATTAGTTATTACAGAATACGGTGCGTTATGACGTACACCCGATTTTCATATCGTTTCTGAGAAACTCATCTTTACAGGAGCCAGCCTCCAGCACCTCTCTTCGTCAAAAGCCTAATAGACTTTATTGGTTTACGACCCAATTATAGATTTCTTTTACGAGCCAACTGTCCGAACGCGTATGCCATTCTCGATCTCGTGCTTTTAATGAATCAAACAAAAAATCCTCACAAATTTCGGTCATCTTGTGATACACGTCGGTTCTCATTGCATCCTCCTCGTTCCTGGAATTCCGGACGATGTCCAAGCAAGTAACAAGATTGAAAATTCCTCATGAATCGAAGCGACTTTGTAAATAAAGTGACCTCTCGTAACTTCGCAAGCGTGACGATGTTATTAAAGTTTCACAACGTCTCGCTAGCAACTAATAAAATGCCGGAAAAATGATAACAAATTATTCCTATCTCCTTGTATGGCGGTGCAGTCAGAACTTGAATTTTAACGATTTTACGCCTTAATGCTGTAAACTCAGCTCTATTCGGAAGTTAAGTTTGAACGAGAATGCTGCTTCGATTTTATAACGTTGGGAAATGGGGCTGTAACTTTTCGCGTGACCTGATCAACTATTTCAAATATTTCTAAAACTATATTTTATTTTTTTTTACATTCATTTACATTAATATAGCATTAATTGCATTGCAAATCTGAATGTATAGTTTTTGCTGCAATGGTATTCAATTGATAGGAAAATCTGTATCAATATAAAAAGCAAAAAACTGTTTAATTTTTGGATCATTTTGTTGCAAATGAAATTGTCATAATAAGTGATAAAAATTCCCGAATTTTTCAGATTGCGGCTTCGCCAAAAATTATAAAACGTACTCAATTTTGTAAATTCGTATCACACGTGACTGTTCTTAAGATTCCCCTGAAGATATGCTACAAACTGTTTTTAAAAATATTTCTCGTTCGAAATTATAATTAATGAAATTTTAATCCATATTGACACTACCGATGAGGTAATTATGGATGAAAAGTTGTGTTTGTTAATAAAAGTACATTAGCAAAAATTACTTTCTTGGATGTAGATCATATAGAAATCTTTGTTTGGGTATCACAGAGTATACCAATAAAAATAATTTTACTTTTTTTTTTCTTTGAAAATCCCTAGGTAGGTTTCGAAATAAAGAAACTTTTGCAGGTTACATGCAGGAAAATCTTTTGAAAATTTGTATTTAATACTTTTTTATATTTTTCCACGAAGTTAATATAATTTGTTATCTCGTTTATGATATAGTTTTTGAAAGACTTTTATTCATCGTTATAAAAGTTAACGTCAAAATTGTTCAATTTCCAACGAATGTCATATTTTTTTAGGGTAGGTGGCACCCGTCTATAACTATCATTTTCGTATTTTTCACTTCCTGACACAACAATATTAATATTATAAGTAAAAAAGATCCATATGGTGCCGAATATAACATAAATTTTATCAAATTCAAGTTTTTAAATTTAATCCACAATTCCCCGGGGAAATACGCCATCTCACTTTTTTAACAGTACGAAAAACGAAGTTTCGAGGCTCACCGAAAATATTTGAGCGCAAAAAACGAAAAAAGGTATGAAAATAAATATTTACAAAATCGAAATTTTTCACTGACTGTGGCAGCATTTCATGCCAAAAGCACCACAAAATAGTTTTATCTCTCTAGTGCATGTGGAACCTACCCTAAATCAATTTCTACACCCCTTCAAATATCTTTCATGATCATTTTCGTTTCTATAAAAGTTCCAAGTAAAAGTTCACACTAAAAAGCTCCACACTTATAGTCCAATATCAAACATACGTCCTGCTACAAATGGGCCTAGTGCAAAGTTCAAGAAGTTCACTATAGCCGCCAAAAAAATTAAGACGTATTTGATCCCTAATGACCCGGCTTGATTCATAATTACCTCCGTTGATGGTAATACACTTTAAACGTACTTTTAAATAAATACAAAATTATCAGTTTCTACTTGAAATTGTACAATTTGGAATAGTTCAAATTGAAAACTGTTTATTAATTTTTATTTCCAATTACAGTGACCCGCGATTTAGTGTCTCGTGATTTAGTTCTTCCGAGAATTGACGCCGCGCCAAGGGTATGGTTGAGAGGAACTGCGGGAGGATGTGCGGTGTTCACTCAGGCGTGACAAAACAGAGAGAAAAAATGGAGAGAGACAAAACAGTTCGGAGTCCCCTGATGTAGGTCCACCGTCAGTCCCAAAACCGGCATTAAATCGCGGGGTTACTGTAGTTACATTTAACAGCAACCATATAAAATATCAAACAATCAATTTGTAAAATACCAAATAATTTTTTAAGTGAACAATACTATTTAAAATACTGTGGATAAATTGAAAAATAATTCTTCTGAACTAATGAAATAAGAAGCAGCTAAATATTCTTGTTCACTTCACACGCTTTTTATTTTTCGAGGAAATTTCATTTCAGAGCTCATTCCTTCTCGCATTAGTGTTAGATCAAGAATTTAGTAAGTAGACACGTTCCTGGCGCAGATCTTATCTCTACGAAAGAGTTGAGTATTTGGTAGTTTTACCACGTTTTCGGTTTTCTCGCCAACAAAAAGCAAAATAAAAGGGGTTCTCTTTTGGTTGTAGCACGGATGCGACGCGGCACACACCGGAAACCATAGGGCAACTCTATCTAAGATGCATCTGACACCCGCACGTTCCTACACCCATTCTGGGTTTCCAACAACCGCACGTGCGTGCACCTACTACTTTATTTGTATGCCAAATAACCAAGTGAATAAGGAAAGATCGAAAAAGTAATGCACATTAAAATCGTTTCAATACAAATAAATAATTTATTCATTTTCTCTGCTAACAAGTTCTATTCTAATATATTGCTTATGTTTACACTAAATCTGAAGGTATTGATTTCACGGTACCTTCAGATTTGTTGTATTTTCAAGGGGAAACTACATACTTCAGAATTTTGTTTAGATTCATACTCGTTCCAGTAATTTTAGAGAAAGGGGCAAAAAAAAACTCGCGAGTCATATATACGGCGTGGTGATTTTTTCAATTGTCGCTTAGCTCAGGTGGTAGCGCTCCGAGTTTGTAACTAGAAAGTCTGGGGTCAATTCCTGCTGCCTGCATTTTTTGGCAATTTTTTTCATTCAAATTTTTTCATTGTAATTTGATATTAAATTTATGTGAATCAAGCTCAAATATTCATTTTTAACCCTTTTTTCACATAAGAAAATTGTGTTTTTCAACCTTTACCACTTTCACGCCATAAACAATTTTTTTTATATAGAAAATTCTCATTTTTCTTCACTCAGTTGAACGTTTACATTTTGGTTATGATTTTCATCTGAGGTGAGAATAAAATACATAAAACTAGTGTAATATGAATAGAATTAATGTTCAAATTTCACAAAATCTTTATCAACCCTGAACAATTTAATTCTACACTGTTAAAAATGTTTGGAATTCTCCAACACTTCTACAATACAAGCGTAAGGTAAAATTTCAAACACGGTATTGGAATGACGAAATTGCAATACATGTATTGTAAGTG
>JAABKJ010010705.1:0-10908 GCA_011634705.1 Andricus grossulariae
AAATTTAGTATACATATAACTTCATAAAAGAAATTTAGTATACGTAAGTATACTAAAATTACAAAGTGTAATGAATTAAGTAAACATATAGGAAATTTAATATGGTCATGTATACTAAAATTGCAAACATTTCTAACAGGGTTGGATTGCTCAACATAATATGAGGATCATTGATAACGACTAACTTATCCTATTATACAGAATATGCTTCATCCTTTTATGCTTGATTTTTTGAATCTACAAATGAATACAATAAATTACAACCAAAATTACAGGAAAATACAACTTTTTTCTATTATTGAGACGAATTTTATACGTTTTTTGTATTTTTTTGTGCATTGTTGTATTTTATTGTAGTTTTAATTTTCTAGAAGAATTTACAACTACACAATGAGATAATTTTAAATTAGGATGTGTACATGATCGCTATTAAAAAAAGATTCTATGTTCAAACTTTAAAGGAATGGTAGAATATTAAAAAAAAAAAAAAATGAATAATCGTTATTGAAAAAAACCTTAGGTTTGAAGTTTTTCTTCAAATATATAGCTATGAATTGGACACCATGTCATTTAAAATTGTCATTGCAATTTTTTCAATATTTGTCATCCTAGGTCAAAAAAGAACAACTTTTTGACTGCAAATAAAAATTACGCAATTGAGGAATAATTGATCACGGTAATTGAGATTAAAAGATTCGCACTCTTGACGATAACAATTTTTTCATTCGGAGTTATGAAAAGTGAACGGCAAATTAAAACACTCAAAGTGGAATACTTTTGAACTTTAAACATTTAAATTAAAGCTTGAAAAAATGTTAATTCAAACCCTCAATATTTTCCCAGTATAAAATGAAAACTTTTCAGTTGAAAATTTATTAATTGAAAGCCGTTAAAGTGCAAAATTTTAACTTTTATACATTGTACAGTTAAAATATTAAAATTTGTTTAAAAAAAATAATTTAAAAATTTTCCATCAGGAATATAATAATTTTATTATCTTGGAACTCGAATTTTTTCTACAATTTCTTAAAAATCCTGCAAAGGTAAAAAAAATTACCTTAAAATCGTCCAGATTCTTTTTTGAAAATTTTGGAAATCTTATTAAATATTCTTTTGAAATTAATTTCACAAAAAAAAATATTTTTAGTTTTTCTAGGATTTTTAATACCAGTTTTTTTTAAATTATTATTATCTTAAATTATTTTGTGATATTTTCAAAACTTCGAAATATATTTAAAAACTACTCGACTATTTTCGAAACTAATAATTGTGCAATTGTCATTTATCATTCAAATTGTTTTAAAATTATTTTTCAATATTCCTTTAAAATTAATTAGTCGAAATAAAAAATCATTTTAAATTTTCCGAGCAAACTTAAGAAATTGTTTTTATTTTCTTGAAACCTTTAAAGATCTTTAAAAAGCTTCAACATTTTATTTCGAAATCTTCAATAATCTAAATTTAGTTTTATATTTTTCGAAATATTCGCCAGTTTTAAATTAAGTTTGGATATTCTCAAAACTTGTAAATATCTCTTAAACTAACAAAAATTTTTTCGAAATTGATAATTGTTCAATTGTTATTTATGCATAAAAATTCAATGATTTCACTTAAATATATCAATATCAAAAATTTTCGCGTATAAAATGAAATATTATAAAACTTTTCAATTGAAAATTTCTTAATTAAAAACCGATAAAGTGCAAAAATATTAATTTTATACATTGTACAGTTAAAATGGTAAATGCAAAATAGAAATCCACGCTTTCATTTTCAATGCTATCAATTGAAGAATGAATCAAAAAATTTATAAATTTTCAAAATTATATTATTCCAAGCAATTTTAAGCTAGAAACATTAATTTATAAATTAAAATTTGTTTTGAAATCTTTTTTAATATTCTCTTAAAAATTTGACGGAAAAAAATAATTTAAATATTTTCCAGTAATTTAATAATTTTATTATCTTGGAACTCGAATTTTTCCTACAATTTTTTGAAAAACCTGCAAAAGTAAAAAAAATCACCTTAAAATCATCCAGATTATTTTTTGAAAATCTTATCAAATATTCTTTCGAAATTAATTTGTTAGCAACAAAATTATTGTTAGTTTTTCTAGGAATTTTAATACAAATTTTTTATTAATTTGAAACCTTTCAAAATGCTTAAAAAGCTAATAAATTTTATGTTCGACATCTTCAAAAATCTACATTGTGTTTTAAATGTCTTGAAATCTTTCCAAGTTTTAAATTATTTTGGAATTTTTTCAAAACTTCTGAATATATTTCAAACTGACTCGATTATTTTCCAAATTAATAATGGTTCAATTGTCATTTATCATTCAAAATTTTTTTTAAATCTTAAATATTCTGCTAAAATTAACTTATCAAAATAAAAAATAATTTTAAATTTTCCCAGCAAACTTAAGAAATTGTTTTTATTTTCTTGAAACCTTTAAAGATGCTTGAAAAGCTTCAGAATATTATTTCAAAATCTTCAAAAATGTAAATTTAGCTCTTTATTTTTCGAAATATTTTCCAGTTTTAAATTAAATTTGGATATTCTCAAAACTTGTAAATATCTCTTAAACTAACTCAAATTTTTTCCAAATTGATAATTGTTCAATTTTTATTTATGCATCAAAATTCAATAATTTGACTTACATATTAAAAATTTGTTAAATAAATCAATTAAAATTGTAACGCTCAAAGTTTTAATTTAACACTCTGAAATATTAACGATCCATGGCTTTCTATTTCAAATAGTTCAGCTTAACATTTTTTAGTTTTTAATATTTGATTTATAATTTCTCATTTTAAATGAAAAGTAAAATATTGCTGAACATTAAAAAAAATGTCTTCCTTGATTAAAAAATTTCAAATTAAATTGGTTACAAATGGAATATTTTAGATTGAAACAATATTTGAATAGGATATGAAATTGAATAAGAGCGTTTAATTTTTCAAATTATTTTAAAATTAAGAATGGTTTATAAAGTTTCAATTGAACGTTTACTTTTGTTTAAATACTGAGGCTTTCAAATTGAACATTTTCTTTTTTTAACATATCTGTTACTGTATGTAACTATTTTGTTGAAAATTGGTTGTTTTTTATTTGAAATTTATTTTTTTAACTGAAAATTTAACTATTCTATTTTTGGTTGAAAATTAACCCCAATTAACTGCAAATTTAAGTATTTGGTTGAAAATGCATGTATTTTGTTGAGAATTTACTAGTTTGTTTGCAATATTTTCTCTCTCTTGACAGAAAAATCTTTCTTTGTTAAAAATTCAACTTATGTTGAAAATTTGCCTTTTTTGGTTGAATTAAAATGTTTTGGATTCAAAATTAAAATCTTTTTTGGTTGAAATATTTACTACTACATTTTTTGTTCAGGATACATTTTTTTGGAATGAAAATTAAATTACTTGGTTGAAAGTGAAACTCTTTTGTTAAAAATAAATTTTTTTGGTTGAAGGTTTATGATTTTAATTGAAATTTTCTTCTCTTTGGTATAAAACTGAGCTATTCTCTTAATAATTTGTTTTTTCCTGGAATAAAAATTAATTTTCTTAAATAAAAATTGAACTATTCAATTTTTTATTGAAAAATTATATATTTTTGTTTAGTTGAAAATTCGTCTTTTTTGGTATCAGTTGATTTTCTTTGTTGAAAATTCATCTTTTTGGTCAAAAATTCAACTTTTACAGTTAAGGATGCATCATTTTAGTTGAAAATTCATAAGTTTGGTTAAAAAATAATTTTTTTGACTGAAAATTTAACTATTCCATTTTTGATTGAAAATTTATATATTTTTTTGTTCAAAAACTATTTGGTTAAAATTTTGCTTTTTTTTAGTTGAAAATTTAAATATCTTGTCAAAAATGCACAATTTTGTTGAAAAATCGTCTTTTTGGTTGAAAATTCAACTATTTCAATTGAAGATTCATAATTTTAGCTGAAAATTCATTTGGTAGAAAATTATTCCTAATGGATAATAATTCTTCTTTTTGGTTTAAAATTCAAGTATTCCATTTAAATATTCTTCATTGTATTTGAAAATTCATCAGTTTGGTTAAAATTTTGTTGTTTTTTTCTTGCGGAAAATTAGTTTTTTTAACTGAAAATTGAACTATTGAAGAATATAACTTTCAAAGAAATTATTTATATTTTTAAACAAAATAGTTGAATTTTCAACCAAATGGTCGAATTTTTTTCAAAAAGATCAAACTTTAACCAAAAACAGTTTCATTTTTAAGCAAATAGTTGAATTTTTCAATGAAATAGTTAAATTTTCAACTAAATACTTGAATTTTCATCCTACAAAGAGAAATTCTCAAATAAAAATTTAATAGTTGCATTTTTAACAAACGAACGAAAAATAAATTTCTACCAAAAAAGATGAATTTCGAAACCAAAAACACAAATTTCCAACCAACAACATTAATTTTCTACCAAAAAGGAATTTTCAACAAAATACATTAATTTTCAACAAAATACATTAATTTTGAAACAAATAGTTAAATTTGTAACTAAAAAAGGTATATTCGAATTGAAAATTTGAATTGAAAGGCTTAAAAACTTGCAATTTCAAAAATTGAAATCATATCAATCTTCTTTTGTATTTTTTGTTTCAATTTAAATTTTCAATGTCATATCACAAAATTGTCTGATTTTCAGTTTAGGATTTAAAAAAGTGAATCATTCAAAATAAAAAAATATTTGATCAGAAGATTTCAAGAATAAATAATAATCCTAAATGAAGTGTTAAAAATTAAATTATTTGAAATTAAAAATGTATAAATTGTGTTGTTTAAAATCGAAATAGATCAAAATTAAACTGTATGCAATTCATACCTCAGTAATTGAATAATTTTTTCAATTTTGAATTTTTGCCTTTCATAAGTTTTAATTTTGCAATTAAAACTGAAATGGTTAGATTCTGAAGAGACAACAATTTGAAAAATGTAAATTTTCAACTGATTTTGATTTTATTTTGATTTTCCACGTTCCACAGTAAACCCTTTTTAATTCTTAATGTTTATGAAAATATTTAATAAATATTATATTTATTGTTTTATGAACTTTTTTATTTAAATAATTCAGTATTAAAGGTTCATAATTAAAAATTTTACCATTTTAAACCGTGAAATTGACGTTGAATTTATTTTTTGTCTTCGAAAAATTCGTTTAATCAATTTCAACTTTGAAACATTCAACTTAGTTTGAAATTTTAAATTGTCAAATTAAAAATTATTAAAATTCGAAAAATTTTCCATTTTGATATCAGAAATAATACAATTTTATCTCCTTTCTAATAAAATTATCAAATTTTTAATATTTAAGTCTGAAATTGTTTAATTTTCAGAGATTATGTTTTCAAATTTTTCAATTTTAAACACCTTCAATTTTAAATGATCGAATTCTTGTGCTATTTCAAAAATTTACCTATTCAAAAATAGTTTGAATTGGAATGTTTCCAATCGTTCAATATATTTTTTAAAATTTTGAAACGCTTCCAATTCACCATTATTAATTATTAATTACTGTTTAATAAATGTTTGAAAATAAATATATAAAAATTTGCTTACTAGTGGATCTTTAATTGTTTATATTTTTAACGTTGGGAAATAAAATGCCAGAGACGTGAAAATATCTTACCTTACGTAAGAAATGTTTTCGACCCCCCCCCCCCATGCCAAGAGAATTGACGTAATTTACACGTGGCCCCATATTTAACTTTGTTAAAAACAAAATCTTTTTTTTGACAGGTCACATTGTCAGTTAATTTGTCTTCCTACTTTTAACTAATGTTTGAGAAAAACAAGTCAGTAACTTATCCAATTTGTGGCAAAAAGGGGTTTCATTCCTGAATAGAGAATAAAGATTAGACTTTATTTCCAGGCGTCAAATATTTCAGGGTAATTTTAAAATAAACATCTAGACGATTTTAAACATTTCTGGCTGCCAACAACAAAATTTATTTTTAGCAAAAAAAAAAAATAAATTTTCAAAAAAGAAAAATAAATTTTCAACTTTCAAGTTTCCTACCATAAAAGATGAATTTTTAATGCAAAAAGACGAAATGTTGACAAAATTTTGAATTTCCTAGCCAAACAAAATTTTTAGAAGACAGTTGAATTTTCAACCTGAAAATTTGAATCTTCAACAAAAAAGATCAATTTTAACCCAGAAAGATGACTTTTTTGCTATAAATGATAAATTTTCTGGCAAAATACGAATTTTTAATGAAATAGTTGAATCCTCAACTAAATAGGTAAAACTGATTCAACTGTAATTTTCAAAATTTTTAGTTTTAAAAATTAGTTTCAAAACAAACCTGATTTTTAACTTGTTAAATTGAACCAAAAAAGACGAATTTTTTACCAAATAGTTTAATTTTAAACTGATGAATCTTCAACAAGAAAAAAGAAATTTTGAACAAAATAGTTGAACTTTCAACCAAATTTTAAAAATTTTCAATTAAACAGTTGAATTTGCAAATAAAGAAAAATTAATTTTCAAACCCAAAAAAAATTGATTTTCCACAAAATAGTTAAATTTTCGACCAAAAAGGATGCATTTTCCCGAAGAGGATAATTTTTCTACTCGAAAAGATGAATTTTCAACAAAATAGTTAAATTTTCAACCAGATATTTTAATTTGCATCTAAAAAAGATCAATTTTTAACAAATAATGGAATACATAAATTTTCAGGTCAAAAATTAATTTGCAAATAAAACAAACAAAAAAATTTTACTTAGTACTTGAACTTTCAACCAAATTATAAAAACTGTCAACCAAAAAGTGGAATTTTCAAATAAAGAAAGATTAACTTTCAACCCAAAAGAAAACTAATTTTCCACCAAGTAGTTAATTTAAAAAAAAAATGTGGGCAAAGAGTATAAATTTTCTACCAAAAAACCTGATTTTTCAACGAAATAAGTGAATTTTTAAACACATGTTTGAATTTAAACTAAAAAAGATCAATCTTTAACAAAAAATGGAATACATAAATTTTCAGTTAAAAAATTAATTTGCAATATGAAAAAACTTTTAACAAATGAGTTAAATTTTGAACCAAAGTCATGAACTTTCAACTTAAATAAAGAAACTTGAACCTCAAAAAAGAATTTTCAACCCAGAAAACTTTTTTACCAAAAAAGACGATTTTTCAACAAAATACAAGAATTTTCATTCAAACAGTTCAATTTTTAACTAAAAAAGATTGATTTTCAACCAAAAAAAACGAACTTTTAACTAAACTGATGAATCAACTGCAGCCATTTAAAAAAAAAAGATTTAAACTTTAAGCCAAGTTGCTGATTTTTTAACCAAGTAATACGATTTTTTCAACAAAATAGTTGAATCCTCAACCAAAAGAGATTAATTTTCAACCGAATAGTTTAATTTTTAACCAAAAAGGAATGAAGATTGAATATCTACCAAAAAGACGCATTTTCAACAAAATACATTAATTTCAAGTCAAATTGTTGAATTTTCAACTAGAAAAAATCAATTTTCAATTAAAAATATCAGGTTTAAACAAAAAATGAAATAGTTACATTTTCAGTTTGATAAATTCATTATATTTAACAAAAACAAATTTTTTTAACAAAACACTTATATTTTCAACCAAGGAGATGAATTTCCAACAAAAATTATGAATCCATATTTTAAAAATACTTTTTGTTTCTGTATATGATCGGATTTTACGGATTTTACGTTTATAAATTATTTTATATAAAAATAATTTTCAATCAAACAGTTGCATTAACAACCAAATAGATGATCTTTCGAGTTAAGGAGACGAGTTTTCTAAAAAATAGTTAAAAATTGAACCAAATAGTAAAATTTTGAAGCCAAAAAGACGAATTTTTTCGAAGACAATTGAATTTTTAATAAAAAAGTTACTTTTCAACCAAAAAAGATGCATTTTCAACCAAGGAGGATGACTTTTCTACCATAAGAAAAAAGAATTTTTAATCCCAAGGGTTGAATTTTTAACAAAATAGTTGAGTTTTCGAGCAAAAGTGATGACTTTAACATAATAGTAAAATTTTCCAAAAATAATTAGATTTTTAACAAAATAGTTGATTTTATAAAAAAATAGTTGAATTTTCAGCATACGAAGAATCTCAATCAAATGGCCAATTTTCAAAACAAAAAAGATTAAAATTCAATGAAATATTTGAATTTTCAGTACAAAAAAATAAAATTTCCAGAAGACAGTTGAATTTTTATAAAAAAAAGTTCATGTTTAGCCAAGAAAGATGAATTTTTAATAAGATAGTAAAATTCGAAACCAAAAAATTGTACTTTCAACAAACAAGAATAATTTTATACCCAAAAAGACGACTTCTTAACAAAACATATGAATTTTCTACAAAATAGTTGACATTTCAACTAAAAAGTTTAATTTTTAACTTATACAATATACAGTATAAAGATTCAACAAAAACTAAAATAGTCAAATTTTCAGATAGAAACTATGATAAAAAAAAAAAAATCAATTTTTGACCAAGAAGATAAATGTTATAACAAAAAAGACGAATTTTGAACAAAATATGTACATGAATTTTCAAAAAAATTATTTTATTTGAAAGTCAAAAAGATAAATTATCTACAAGAATGTTGAATTTTCAACTAAAAAATGTGATTTTTCAACCATAAAGTTTAATTTTCCACCAAATAGTTTAATTTTCTACAAAACAGTAGAATTTTTAACATAAAATTTCATTTAAAAGCAAATAGTGGAATTTTTCATTATAATTATGAATCCTTAAAAAAAATCTTTTTACAAATTAGTTTAACTTTAAGTCAAATAATCGACTTTTTTAACCAAAAAAAGATTAATTCTCAACGATGCATGTAACAGTTGATATTTCATCCAAACAATTGCATTTTTAAACAAAAAGAATACATTTTTAACCAAAAAGATTAAATTTCTACCAACAATGACGAATTTTTAACAAAAGATATGAATTTTCAATAACAAATTTAGACCAAGAATGGAATACTTTAATTGTCAGTTTAAAAATTTTATTTTTAACCAAACATGAAACGAATTTTCATCAAAATAATTAAATTTTGAACCAAAGAGATGAACCTTGAACTAAACAAATGAATTTTTATCAAAGTAGTTGAGTTTTTGATAAAAAAAAAGATGACTGTTTAACAATATAGTTGCATTTTTAACAAAATAATTTAATATTCCGCCAAATAATAGAATTTTTAACCAAATGAGATGAATTCCGAAGCAGAAATATAATAGTAGACTTTTCAATAAAAAAAAAACCTTTTAACCAAAAATAGCTTTGATCTATGGGTCGATTATGGGTAGAAAATTAATCTCTTTTGATTGAGGATTCAGCTATTTTCTTTCAAATTTGTCATTTTTGGATGAATGCAACTGTGATTGATTTCAATTTTTTGGTTGAAATAATATCAGCTATTATATTTTTTTTTAAGAATTCATCTATTTTAGTTAAAAATTCGGCTTTACCTTTTCAAAATTTATATCCTTTGGTAAAAAAAAATAATAATTTATTTTGGTTTGAGGATTCAGCTATATTTGGTGAAAAGTTTAACTAGTTGGTTGATAAATAACGAACATTTTTGTCAATAATTCAACTCTTTCTTTGAAAAGTATTTATTTTGGTTGGGAAATTCATTTATTTTGGTAAAAAAAATTTGTAACGAAGGTTCAGCTATTTTTTTTAATTTATCTTTTCTGCCTGATAATTGAACTACTTAGTTGAAAGTTGATCTACTTTTTAAAAATTTCAGTTATTTGGTTGAAGATTCATAATCTGAGTTGAAAATTTATCACTTTAGTTGAAAATGTAACTATTTGGTTTCAAATTCATTTTGTGGAATGGGGGGAGAGGCTGGAAAATTCAAATATTTTTCTAGAAAATTCAACTATTTGGTTGAAAATTAACTGTTAATATTAAAAATTTAACTATTTTGTTAAAAATTCGTCTGTTTGGTTTGAAAATGGTAGAAAATGAACTATTTGGTTGAAAATCAACTTTTTTATTAAAAAATTAACTATTTTGGTAGAAAGTCCAAATTGGGTTGAAAATTAATTTTTTGTTGGAAATTTATCTTTTTTGTTGAAAAATCCATTGTTTTAAAATCCATGTATTTTGTTAAAAATTTAACTATTTCGGTAGAAAGTCCAAATTTGGTTGAAAATTAACTTTTTTGTTGGAACTTTATCTTTTTTGTTGAAATTTCGTCATTTTGTTCAGAAAATGGTAGAAAATTCAACTATTTGGTTGGAAATTAAGTTTTTTATTGAAAATTAATATTTTCGGTATAAGAGTTCAACCATTTAGTTGAAAATTCATGTATTTTGTTAAAAAGTTAATTATTTTAGTGAAAAGTCCAAATTGAGTAGAAAAATAATTCGTCTTTTTGGTTTGAAAATGGAAGAAAATTCAACTATTTGGTTAAAAATTAACTTTTATGTTAGAAATGTAACTCTTTTGTTGAAAATTCGTCTTTTTGGTTTGAAAATGGTAGAAAATGAACTATTGGGTTGAAAATAAACTTTTTTGTTGAAAATGAACATTTTCGGTATAAAATTTATACTATTTGGTTGAAAATCCATGTATTTTGTTAAACAATTAACTATTCTGGTAGAAAGTCCAAATTTGGTTGAAAATTAACTTTTTTGTTGGAAATCTATCTTTTTTGTTGAAATTTCGTCCTTTTGGTTAGAAAATGTTAGAAAATAAACTTTTCGTTGGTAATAATCTTTTTTGTTAAAACTTAATATTTTTAGTATAAAAGTTTAACCATTTGGTTGAAAATTCATGTATTTTGTTAAAAAGTTAACTATTTTGGTAGAAAGTCCAAATTGGGTAAAAAATTAATTTTTTGGTTAGAAATTTATTTTCTGT